>OU383776.1:68345559-68399368 GCA_910950805.1 Acrocephalus scirpaceus scirpaceus | reverse complement strand
CCATTTCCATTTATATTTCCTGATGTTCTTTCTTGATTCAAGGTTATTTTTAAGTCACCTAGGTCAGGAAGGATATGAGTGGGGTGGAGTGCTGAGGGAAGTGTGGGTAATTAATGGAAAACATATTTGAGAGGGAGTTTTGAGAGCTTCCAAAGAACAGTATTCAAATGTAATTGACTCATTTGATTAAAAACACTTATTAAATTCAGGCTTCTCCCTTTGCCCTCTTAAAACCCCCTGAATCATGAACCCATAAAATTAATTATTACTGAGTAATACTTATATCAATAATAGTATCCAGTTTTGCATGTATTTTATGTATAACCTGCAGTTTCTATTGTAGATTACTCATGTTGTGGAAATGTTAGTGTATGTTCATTTTTAGTTGTTATTTGGGAAACTGGAGTGTGTCAAATGTGTTTAGAGCACCAGCAGTTTCCATTAACTATACAAGACAAGCACAGGGCTGCTAAGGTAAAATTATGGAAAGTTTCAGCCTGGAATTATTGGCACCCTGTCTTGTTTTGAACGTTGGGATTACAATGTGGCACAATAGAGTATGTCATAACATTGTTTCTTGGGTGGTTTTTTTTGGGTTCCCTCCCCCCCTTTTTTTTTAAAGTAAGGACTTAAAGGGGAACGACTAATTTAGTGAGATACTGGAAACTCACTTTGTCAGTGAGGGCAGGCTTAGTTGTTGACAGTGTTTATATTGAGCAAAAGCTGTCTCACAGAATAAGTTCTTATGGCTATAACTGTCAGTAGGCTGCAATATCCTTCTCTACCAGCAAAGAGTCTCAAAACCTCTCCTATTTTCCTTGTATACCTCTTTTCTTCTGTCAGGTGGCTGTGCTGGAAATCTTTGGTCTCTCCCTGCCTTAATAAAGTTCTCCTTCACGGGCAGGAATAGCTGCAGGTTTTAATTATGCAGCTGGCGTTGGGTGTTCTGGAGCTGCCTGGACCGGTGAGAGAGGAAATTGGGGGTGTTGTGAACTCCCTGCAGCGAGTGGGTCACAGCTGGGCCACCCTGTGCTGCTCTGATGTCCCTCTGGGCACCCGTGAGCTCAGCCCTGCTGCTGACACAGGGCTGCTGTTTGCATTTATTTGTGTCACCAAAACCACCCCAGCACCAACCCGAGCAGCAAACCTCTCCCAGCTGTTACAAATAACCGTGTACTCATTGGCTTTCGCAATTATATTTGATTTGCAAATTATTTTGTTATAATACAGTTTGTAATCACTTTTAAACTGCTTTTTATATAATATAATTTGTCAGCCTTTTTACCCTAATCCCTGTGTAGATTATATATTCTTGTGTGATAAATATATTATAGTTTAGGCTCTCGCAAAATACTAAAATAGAGACTATGTGCTGTGTATCAAAACATTAACTGTTGCAGAAGTAGCTAATGCCTCTATTTGTGTAACTAACTGACAATAGTGAGAATAACTCAGACAATTTTGTGAAATAGCTAATACTGATCAGCTACTGCTGATAATTGTGGAGTCTCTTATCTGTATGATAAGATAACATTGAGAAGAACAGGTAAATAAACATCGGAAGAAAGAATGCAAGGAATAATTTACAACTCACCCTTAGGCTATCAAGAACTGTCAAACCACAGAACAAGGGGGCCTTGGGAAGAAATAAAATATATAAATTTCATCTGCAGTATTTTAAGAAGATGGGTCAAGGGTCGAACCAAGCAAAAGAATTCCCGGAACATGTAAACTCAAAGGAATGTTTGAATATGTATAATCTTCATGAATATGTATTTGACCAATGTAATGGAAAAGTATTTAAGAAAATTGTTTTAAGCTAGCTGGTGTGTCTCTGGCAGTTGCCAAGCACCCAGCACGCTGTTTACGGTGCCTTTTATCCCTTATTAAACTTTTGAAAATTTTAAAGAGTGAGCCTTATTTCTCACACCAGCCACACGGTAGTAGCAAATCTATCCAGCAGGCTGGGTGTGCTCGAACCCGTAGCAGCCATTTGGGTGCACAGAAAGCCTTAATCCATCTCAGTGCCCCCTGCTAAACACTCAGGGAGGCTAAATTAGAAGATGCTGCTTGTGCAGCAGCTTGTGGAGGAGCCAAAGCCGTGTGGCTGTGGGCGTCTCAGAGCTGGGCATGCTTAGCTTGCCATACATAGACACAGGAAGGCACAGGGAGATGCAGCAGACATTCCAGATTGGATTAAATGGAAGTGTTGGCACCTGTTAGCATAACAAACGCGGAGCAGACAGCAAAAGTCCCTGTGATCACTAACACGGAATACTCAATACGGGCTTAGGAGGACGGAGAGATGCACATTTTTTGTTGTTGATGTTGATACTGAAAACTGCTCTGAGGATGTCCTTAAGCATAGCAGTTGAAATATTTGTTATAAAAGCTTATGTTGAATTTTTTCGTGTGTGCTGGATAGGCAACATTAGCTTAATTTTTGGAAAGGTTTGCTGACACTCACTGTAGGTTGTTGCTGGAGCTGGAACATGCTGGAATCTGTAGATGAATACAAGTGTTCTAAAAATGGTATTTTTTATGCTATTAAATATTACATGAAATTTAATATATTTTGTGTTAGTAAATATTAACCTTTTATATTTATTAGGTTATTTATAAAGGTTAAATTTATTAACCTTCAGAGTGTGGCAGGGTATCCCAAAACTTTGGAAAATGTATAAGTTAGGTTTCCAAAGTAACTCTATTTAACCCTCTCATCACCTGGAAAAACTCCTTCCTGCAGTCCTGAAGTGGACTTCCTAAATGTACTTAGTTAAATGTATTTTATGAGGTGTGCCTAAATAACTCCTATCATCAAGGTCCTCCAAATGTGGCAGGAATAATTCTTTCCTACTGTACTTGGCACACTTAGTGTTGCCCTGTGTTTTTAAAATTTTTGTGTAACTTTCATGTCCCCAACACGGGCTGAGTTTTAAAAATAGTGCTTGCAAATCTCCTGTAGGGTTAGCCACATCACTAGCAGGCCAGAGTTTCTGGTTTTTCAGAATCAGTTGACAACCAGCAGGAATATTATCTTTAAGTATATATGTCATCTAATTTATTAAAAAAAAATTTAAAAAATAAGAGCTATTGAAGACTAGCATTACAATTGGTCTCCTAGTCAGACACCTACACTCAGATCTGCAAACTGATGTCTGGTGTCTGGTTTGAGTTGTTCTGATAGCTGCAGAACATGAGATCCCTGACAATTATGGTGCTTTCCTCGCTCAGCATTTCACCATGAGCAATAAATCTCTGATTTATTTTTTCTGAATTGCTATGTTCCAGTGCTGCACCTTTGTCTTTGTATGGAGGAGCTCTGCTGCCTTCTCTTAGTTCAGTGTGAGCCCTGGCTGTTTCCTTGGGGCAGTGCTGATGTCCAGGACATAGAGGTTTGAGCCTGCAATTTGTTTGAGAGCCTCTAAAACACTTGCATATGGCTGGGGACCTTTCATTTAGGGCATTTTTTAGTTGAATAAAAGAAAAAAGGGATTGCAGTGCTCCTGCAGTGATGCCATGCATTGCAACTTTTTGTTAGCAGACAATGTTTATCTCCTGACATCCCGGCCCTAATAGATGAGCGAGGCCAAAAATACCTCAGTTTTTGAGGCCAAAAAGCTCAGTTGTGTTTGCATAGCCCCAGGCAAAACACCCCGGCCTGGCTGAGGGCTGTGGGCTGGTGTGGTGGGGCACAGAGCACCTCTGAGAGGATGTTTAGGGACAGAGCCCACAAGACTACTTCTGCAGAGGTGCCACAAGCACTTGGAGTGTCAGCCATGAGCTGCCATTCATTAATTATGTGCCATTCGTAATTGTTATGTAAGTCGGGTGAGATGATTCCAGCCTGGTTTTTGTGGCAGATTGAATGTGGATTATGTCAAAGCAAGCTTCACCACCACAGACCAAGAGTTTGATCTCCACTCTCTCCTGGGCTCAGCAACTGACGGCTGGGTAGAGTTTTCCAGGGAATTACATGAATTGGAGACATTGCATGTTACGGAAAAATGCTGGTTTTATAAGCAATTATTGTCCCACAGCCTGCCTTAAACATACACAATAATTTCACAACAAAAGAGGACAATCATTTTCGGGTAAAATCAGTTTCTCTGTGTGTGTGTACGATACATTTATCCTTTCTTTTACTTAAAAAATCTATGTGAAACTACATGGTAGCAGCCTTCCTATTTAGCAGTGAGAGCTTTCTTTTGTGGTTCAGGAAATTTTCACATTGGACTTCTGCCAAATTTTGTTATATGCCTTAAATACATGAAATATTTGGAGTGGCCATGTATAATAAAAGTAAGAAAGCATAAATTGGTAATGAATGACTTCCCAGGCAGTTAGTCACACAAGATCCAGTGGTTTTTCTGAATGGATTGCCACCTGAACTAGAATTAGCAGAAGTCAGGAAAAGGGCTCGAGGTCATCTGGAGGCTGAGCATGGTGCCTGTGGGCACTGGTTATGGGAAGTAGGGAAGAGCTTTTGGGACTGCACAGGACTCGCTATGGGATGACTCCAGGAGGAGCCTAAGGCAGGGAAAGGGATAAGTACACATGAGGAAATAATGGAACAAGCTAATTAAAGAGACCAGTCTGGCCGGTACATCTGCCTGTCTAGGTGTGTGATCACCACAGTGGGTCCTGTCCTTGCCCTGAGGTCTGAGGTGCAGGACACTGATCAGCTCTGAGCAGCACAATATTGAGGTGCTGATCAAAACCCAAAAGGTGTTTCTTTGTGATAGTGATGCCTTGGGAGTTTAGATTTTATATTTTTCATATATTTGTAATCTTGCAATTCTTTAGTGTATAACTCTAAACTCCATACAGAGTGTCAGTTACTGCTTTCCCATTTTGGTCAGACAGAGCAATTCCCCTCTAGGCCTGGCAATCAAGGACACCTCACTGTCTCAGGCCCTGAGAAATGGCAACAAAAGTGAGTTGGGGGTGGAGCAAACTTGGGCTAAATGACTTCATTACCTGAAGCTGTAGTTGGAAGATTAACCTCCAATATGCAAATGGACCAAACTTATAGAAGTGTGAAAACCTGTGACCTGTTGTCCATTTTGGGGTGTAGTCCCTGGGGGAGGGCTCTGTCTGCCTGAAATGTACCTGAAGGCCCTTCATTAGTATATCTGCTTTTTATTCCCTTAATTTTGTCTGGCCTCTGTTTTTAGGTAGCCCAAAAAGGCATCAATAGCGTGTAGTGAGCTGTCAAACAGCCTCTGGGGACTTCTGAAGCTGGTAGGTAGAGATGCACAAAAAAAAGTATTTGGCAAGGTGTAAGGAGGAAAATGGCTATGAACAGCTCTTTAGAAGTGTATCTGACTTGCACACATCACTGGAAAACATTTTCCTATGTCACTGCAGCTCTCATTCCCACCCATACTGTCACTTGTGCACCTCAGCACAGGGGGAGCAAAACACTTTTTGGGTGAATAGTGAAGAACCTGGGCAATGTGCAGCCATGGTGGTTCAAAGTTTAAGATAGTTTAGTAGCCTCCTCAGGACCAGGTTGTTCTTGTTGTTGCTTCAATTACTTGCTGTAAGAATTTTATGCTCTGCTCATCTGAAACAAGTCCTTTTCCAGCCTGCCTTTGGTGTGAAAGTAGAGAGAGAAGGTTTTGCCCCATCAGCTTAACAAAACATACTGTGGCCCAGAAACAGTTTTGTTTTCTTGAATTGTGGGAAGTTCCCACATTACATTAAAAATAAATTTCTAATACCTTTTGCACCTATAAAAATCTTCAAAAAGAGATGTTAAAATTTTTTTCCCAAATCTTTGATTTATGAGTCTGCTTGATAGGTAGCATATAGTATTTATTTTATTTAATATTCAAGGATGGAAAAGAATTAGGATAGCAGACAGAAAATAAAAATTTTCTGTTCCTAAGGTACCTGCACCATAATGATAACACATCTGTTGATCTGTGTTTGCATCTGATTTATGCTTTCTGGTTTCTTTTTTTTTCAGAGGTAACAGATGAAAACTTTAGTACATTGTAATAATGTATTTTCTCTTCTTTGTACTGATAAATAATGGCTGGCAGGTTTTGGTTGTCTCTGTTGAGTTTTTGCAAGTGAGAAGGTGATGTGAACTGCTGTTCCTCCACCTGCACACAGGACATTGAAAACTCTGTGAAGTGAGGGCAGTGAGCAGTGGGGGTGGAACACAGGAGGGGCTGAGCATAAAGAACCATTAATTTCTGTAAGGACCTTCAGCATGTGGTGTATCTTCAGTGCCTAGAAACTTGTTTGGGAGACCGTGCAGGAGTGCAGAGTGCTGGGAATAGCGGGTGAAGCTGATTGGAATTGCACCTTTTTAACCCCAGTGAAATCAGTCAGACATGAAGCCCCCAGAGTCCTCTGCATTTAGGTGAAGATTTGCATTTATTTTGATGATTATAAGGTTTCAGCATGGTGGTCCTAATTCAGCCAGCTAAATCAGAGGACACATTGTTGGGAGTTAAACACCCTCTATCCTTAATTATTCTGGTGCTGTTGGATGAGTGGTTGACAGAAGCACCCAGAAAATCTTCATCCCAACTCTCCATCCTGCAGTGTAAATAGCTGTATTTGGATGACTGACCTTCTTAGCAGGACATGGTGTTTTTCCTGTACACAGGCCCCAAATTATACTGGGACATCTGTCACTTTGTTAGGCTGCAGGATCGCCTGCAGCTGGTTTTATTAGGACTCTGCTGCATAACCCCTTTAGCTGAATGACATTATCACCACACTGCTGTGTGCTTCAGAAGAATTGTGAGCAAGCTGATGTTCAGTGTGTCACATTTAAATGGTAGTCGTTTAGCTGGAGCCATGGCATAGATCAGCACTTGTGGAAATTTAAAGAATTATCTGATATAAATATTTACAAGATATGGGTTTCCCTGGTAACTTGAAATATCTAAAAGGCAAACCTGTAAAAATGTAGAGAGCTGTGACACGTCTCTTAGTGTTAAGATTTATTCAACTATTCAAGATGCTGTTGTACTAGAAAACCATCGTGTTCTGGAAAAGCAAACTTTGTTAGTTTTACTGCAAGACAAAATTAGGTGCATATATCTTACAAAAAGAATAAGCTCCTTGCAGCACTTATAGTGCAAGTAAAGCATTTGCCTGCTGTGTTCTGTAATGGCACGTGCCTTCATTTTAAAATTATTACACAGAGAATAACTCTGGCATCTCAATCACAGAGTATGCACTGAAAGCAGCCCCTAAAAGTTGTGTTTTCATGATTTTATGGCCCATTTTTGAGAATATTCTGCTTTTCCCCCATTCTCTGGATCATTTAAGGACTAGCAAGCAGCTGTGGCCACAGAGAGGATAGCAGGTGGCTAACTTGAGCCAGGATAGCAAGACCTGTAACCACAGTGGCTACCTGTCATGCCTTTGTGCTGTATTCTGTTTGTACACAAATTATTTTATAACACTGTTATATACGTGGGGTTTTTTCAGCAGCTCTTGAGACAACTGTAACTTGTGTTCATAGAGCCAACAATGCTCTGTTGTAAAGAAAAGGTGTGGGAGGAGAACGAAAACGATCCCGTGGGTCTTGTCAACGGAGTTTAAAGTGGGTTCTGTGCTTTTTGATTGTACTTGGAGTTCCTCTGAGGTGGAGGATGAGAAAGAAGCCCTCACACGTCACAGTGACACTGGAGCTGTTTGCTTGAAGCACCTTGTTCCCAGGGTCGCACAAGGCTTGGGGCACTGGGTCTGCATCCAGAGTTTGGGTTGAAAGTTGGGCCTGATGATCCTGGGGATCATTTCCAGCCCTGCTGGTTCTGTGGTTCTCTGTGCATCCCCCCTGCTGCCTCCACAGCAGCCAGGAACTGATGCATAACTAAAGGTCTCACTTCCAGATTGCCAAATTCAGAGCAGCACCTTTGCTCTGGGTCAGTTCTCTGTGGCTGGATCCCACAGAACACCCCCCACAAACTTCTTGATGGAAATTTGTCTGTGTAAGGTGACAGTGGTGGGAATGTCACTTTGCAGCTACAACTTGGTTGAACAGTATTCTTCCTCTTCACATTTTTCTCCCTTATTGCATCTGGCTGCATCAGTTGTATTTTTGCAGCAGGCAAGTGAATTAATGTGCTTTTTATGCCTTTTATTTTTTACATGAAGATACAAAACTGGGATGTTACAAGACAGTATGTTTCCCCAGTTGTGTTCAAAATGTGACCTTTGAAACGTCTTTCTTTAGTTATCAAAAGCCCTTCTGCCTTGTTTTGTCTTTGGAAAAGATGATAATTTTAAGGACTTGATAGAGATTGCTTTGTGGGTTTCCTTTTCCTCACTAAGAAACCTGAACAAGGTTATCTTCCTGACACCATGTCAGGCAGTAGGATGGCAATCTCCATAATTATTACAACTCCTCAGTAGTAGTACTACTACTAGCAGTACATTTTATGCAACTGCTAGAACAAAGAAGTTTATTAATGTTTTACATTACGAAAGTTAGAGAGGAGGTGTCAGGAATAGAATTCTAAGAATGAAGGAAAGAAGGGGGGAAAATCCAGAGAGGGTATCCCTGCTTTCTGCTTTTCACCTTGTCATTAGAAATATTTTGCATGAAAAAAGGAGTTTCAAAAGACCTGGGAAAAAAGTAATTTAATTCACTGCATTTTTTTTTTCCCCATGTGAGGTTGAGCACTTGGTGTGACTTAGTATATCAAAATATCCACTCCCTGAGCCTGGCTCTGAACTGGACTGCAATAAGGATCACTGGTCTGTGTGCTGTGGGGTTCAGAGAACACAGATGTGCTGCCTCTCACCTCCTCTTGGCTCCTTGGTGCTCCTGCCCATCACAAAGCCTTACACGGGGTAAAAACACCTGGAGCTGCATCACTGTCACTCTGAGGTACACACAAGTCCTTATGGGACAGGTTGGTCCATCACAATTAGTTCAATCAACATAAAAAGCTTTTTTTTTTTGGCTTTGATTTTATGTTTCTAAACAATTCTTGATACAGAGAAGCATTTAAATTTCCTTTAGGATAGCAAGGTGTGTTTTTAACCTGTTGCCACCCCCCAACCCTTCCTTGCCCAACTCTGGTGTAAAGCAAAGCAGAAGATTTCAGTAGTATTTTTCCTTTTGTTAGAAATAGTCTTCAAGAAAAGATGACTTAAGGAATATTTTATCTGTTGCTGCAGGGAAAAAAAAATGTTTTCAGCAAGAAAGTGATCAAGGCATTTAACTGACCTGAAAGCTGTAGCTGAAATCCTACTCTATTTTTTACATTATGGCCTGTATGCCTGCTAATGCAGAAAATGATGTTCTTTATGGTTTCCTTTTCCTGTTATCAGCAGCAAAACTGGAAGGTTTTTCCATCCTTACACACTGCTGTGTGTTTCTCTGCTTTTGGAAAGGGTAATATTCACGTAGGCTACAAAGCTCTGAAAAATGAGAGGATTTTGAGAAGAGAAATTGAATTTCTGACATAGTCTTCCCACAATACATTCCAATGAGTTAAGAACAAAAAACAACAGAAACTGTTTGTATTTAGATGCAGTTCTGAGTGATAAACTACTTCTCAGGCATTTTGATGGAAATGGCTTAAAGATGGGATGTTTCTCTGTATTTAAGAAAAAAGGAGATCAGTTTTGGTTAAAATTAAAAGAAAAAAAACAGGCAATGTACTTTGCTTGACAGGAAGAGGGATTTAAGGTAAAAGCAAGACTTTTATGTGCAAATGGAAAAAGAAATGTGAAGCAAATTGAATTTCAACGTTTGCTGTATGAATACTTCTTTGATCGTTCAGGCTGTACTATTACATGATATAAGATATGTGAATCTTTAGTATAGTTTATTGAAACTCCAGTAGAAGGGAAGAAATCACAACTTCTAAAACTTGGTATTGGCAGGACTAAAAGAAAGTGCAATAACATCCCTCAAAATAATTCTGTTTGTATCCAAGCTGAAGCTGGTTTTGCCACTTTGCTTCATTTGCTGTCCCAGATTTTTCAGCAATTTGTTATGAAAAGCAAGCATACTGGAAATTAGAGCTTTACTTAAAAGTTTCTTTGATTGTATGGCAAGTTCAAGACTTGATGAACTGCAACTATCAAACACAACTGTCAAACTGGCAAGAAATAGTAAATTTGGCCTTTTTCCTGCCACAGAGGAGAGAGGAGGATGCTGTCCTGCACTTCTCAAGCCAGGGCTTCACAGGATTTATTGTGGAAGAGCAACAATGGAAAGGCTTTCCTGCTCAAAGATGATGTCCCCTGGGAGCCCAAAATCTCTCTATTTATTCAGGTTAGCTTGAGAAAGCTCTTGCTGCTGGGGATGTGTATTGACATAGAAAGCAAAATTTGAGGTTGCATAAGGAGGAGGAACATAAAATATTCTCTTTGTGGAAAATGAACAGAAAATCCTATTGTTCTGCATACAATTTACTCTCTTCTGGGAGAGAGAAAGTGATGCCTGTGCTTTTCTGCCCCCAGTTTTCAACCCTTCTGTAACACTGTCCTCTCCAGAATGGTGCTGCCCACTTGGGATTGCTCTTGTTTGTCACTGCTACCTTGCCTTGCAGGGAGGCGACATGCTCAAATGAATTCTCAAATTCTCAAATCTGTGAGAACTGAGATTCCCAAATGCCCTGTGTGTGCACAGCAGGGTCGGGCTCTGCTCTGCCCAGGACAGTCCGACAGCAGAGTGGCCTGTGAGGTGACAGAAGCATGGTCATTGAGCCTGGGGACACCCAGGGCCCTTGGACACAGAGCTCTGCTTTGCTCTGGTTGGCTCTGTAGTGGGTCTGCACTGGAAGTGGCTGATGCATTGCAGAAAGTATTCCAGAAAATCTGTGAAAGAAAATGGCATTAAACAACAGCAATCAAACATTATTTAAATGCTCGTGATATGAAATTTGCTAGTGAACTGCATTGCTGAGAGACTCAAACCATGCCACACTCACCTGGTCCTCAGTGACAGAGCACAGCATGACCTCAGAAGAACTGGCAGTGACAAGTGCTGGGAGCTCAGATGCTGATGTCACACAGGAGTTGTGGAACATCTGGAAACCTCTGCTTTCAGAAAGGTGCTTCCAGGGATCAGGATTATCTAACAGTGCCAGAATATGCTTGTCAAATGGAAAGGAAGCTAATGCATCAATAAAGAAGCTCTTCAGCTTTTTTATCCCAAATCCTTCTGTAAATTCTGTGCAAAAAAAGAGCACCACTTTGCTCGACACCCAGAATTGCCACAGCTCTGGGAGGAAAGAGTTGATGGAAGGGTATTCTCAGTTACTGGGTGTTTGAAAGGAGCTCAGCAATGGAGCTAGGGAAGTGGCTGGAGCCCCAGGAGCAGCTGAAGGAGCTGGGAAAGGGGCTCAGCTGGACCTGGGCTCCTGGAGAAAAGGAGGCTCAGGGGGACCTTGTGGCTCTGCACAACTCCCTGTCAGGAGGGGACAGCTCGGAGGTCAGAGGTCGGGCTCTCCTCCCAGGGAACAGGGACAGGAGGAGAGGGAACGGCCTCAGGCTGTGCCAGGGGAGGCTCAGGTTGGATATTGGAAGAATTCCTTCCTCGAAAGGGCTGTCCAGCCCTGGAACAGCTGCCCAGGGCTGGGGTGGAGTCCCCCATCCTGGAGAGATTTCAAAGCTGTGTCGATGTGGCTCTTGGGGACAAGGGGCAGTGTGGCTGTGGCATTGCTGGAGAAGGGTTGGGCTGAGATCTTTGAGGGCTTTTCCAACCTAAACAATTCCATGTTTCTGTGACTGATTCTGTGACTCTTTCTGGTCTGTTTGGTTTAAGCCCCCTCTGGCTCAGGGGTTCAGTGAAGCTGTTTGGGTGGGTGGGAGGTTCTGCCACGGGGTGAGAACAGTGGTCCAGCAAAATGAGTGCAATGAGTGAGAAAGGAATTATACTTTCTACCATGAGTAATTTACCTCTTGTACAAACTTTGCTGTTTGATTAATAGTGCTGGAATGACAGGCATGGCTGAAACCAGAGCATTCACAACCAATTTGTGGGGGAACAGAAATCCAGGCGTTCTCTATAACAGTTGACAGTAAATATTATAAAATGTGGATTCTATCTGAAATGCTATTGGTTTTACAGCCTGAACATTATTTTGTTTGACATAAAGCCTGAACAGATTTTAGCAATCTCCAGCCAGATTTTGAAAACTTAATTTTCAGCTCACAATTGGTGTAGTGCAGCTCAGTTCTTGCCCTTTATATAAAATGTTGGTGGCTGTGATCCTTGTCAGTGTGAGATTTTTCTATATTTGCAAGGTGGAGTATTGGAGTATTTACTGTTACAGCATGTCCAAATAATGTCAACAGTTAAGGAAATTTCAGATTTCAATCTTTGTGCAAAACCAAAAATTGAAAATGGACAGTCAGATGTCCTGGGGATTAGGGAAGGATTGTTGTATGATGGAATAATCTTAATTGTTGCTTGGCCAAGGTGAGGTGCACTGGTTTGTGTTTGTTTGTTGGTTTGTTTGTTTGTTTGGTGGAGGAGTTTGGTTTGTTTTTGTGATGGTGGGGTTTTGTTTGTTTGTTTGTTTGTGGTTTTTTTGTTTTGTGGGTTTTTTTTTTCCTTTGCAAACTTGGAGAATTCAAAGGACAGTAGATTGAAGAATGTGTGCAGAAATGTCGTGGAAATTTCATCCAAATTTCTTAGTGGGTGAGACAGGACAGGACTCAATCACTGGACCTTTGATGTCCTGAAGTTTTATCTCCCTATGCACCTGAGTGAACCTCATCTGCTCAGGGGGTTGGTGCAACAGTCCAGACCATCCCCTGGGGGTCTGGAATGTCCAGATGTGCTGAGAGAGGCAGTTACAGGTTCCCTAAATGTGAACTTTTCTACTGACAGTCCTTGGGAATGAGGTTGGGAAATATAATTTTAATGAAGAACCTATTTCTCTGAGAGTTATGGCTACAGCAGCTTTGTGTCCTGCTTTGTGGCTTCTGTCATTCCTGCCCTCCTGGGTTTCATCCAGGTGGCCAGACCAGCCAATGCTCCTCTCTGGTGCACTCACATTTACTGTGAGTAAATGGAAGGTGGAGGTTGAGGCTCTGGTGTTGCAATTACCTTCTCTTGCTCAAAACCACAGTCTGTCACTATTCTTGCCAATTTTTTTACAAGGTTATAATGAGGCTCCAACCCTTTAGGGCTACTTAACTGCAGAGTGTGGCTCAGAGAGCATGGTGCCAAGAAAAGGATGCTTTCCCATGCCATAAGACCATTCAAGTGTCATGAACACCTTGTATTTGGTTCTTTGCAGTGGTCTTTGATTTTCTATTAGAGCTCTGTCAGTCTCTGGTGTTGGTGTATGACTACTAGTCTTGTCCCTCATCTCACAGAAAACTGCAGTTGCTTGAAATTTCAAGTGTTTGGTTTTTTTCTGAAAATGTTTATAGATAGAAATTATTATATATAACAGGGTTTAACAAGGTCTGAGATGTGCTGACTTCTTATTCTTGCCTCCCTATCGTGTGTTGGCTCACTTCAGGGAGAGAAGCTCTGTTTATAGCAATCTTGAGTTGAACTCTTTTACAGCAGATCTATATTTGGGCATCTTTGCACATATCCTTGTGTCTAAAATGGGCTCCATAATTCTTACCTTGTAGAGGAGTTCGGAGATTAGTTACTGTCTGTAAAGAGCTTTGAAAATGTCAAATCCTGTGTTTGCATATATTCAGAATATAATTAGAAGACAGTCAATTAATCTGCTTCCTGTAAATTAATACACCAAAATTGTTTGCTCTATAGAAATTGTTTGTGTGAATGCTTTGGGGTGGATTTATCTTTTTTCTTTTTATTTTTGGTACATATGTGACAGTGTTTGCTGAGGAAGCCAGGCTTCACTCTTGCAGTGTACAGTGCAAGAATGCAATCTTCAAAATCCAGGCTCTTCATATAATTTCATTATTTACCTGCCTGTTCATTCTTTAAAATGAAGCTGCATGTTTTCAGCAGTGAGGGTAATTTATTACCTAGAAAATTTAACTTGGGCTCAGGAGGGTTTTTCATTACTTTCTGTGTTAGGATTGATGAAGGAGGGTGTGTGTCTCATCCTGATCCTGTATGTTTGGAGCTCTCTGGAGAGATTTTTCTGGTCCACATTACATAAGTAATCAAAATAGAAGGTTATAAATGTTCCTTCTGGCCTTTAAAGTCTGATCTTTTAATTAAAATACAGGGATGTCTTCTGCAGGGCAAATGCTGAGGTTTGTGTCAGAATTGGTGTGGAGGAGCTTTTAGCACTGTCAGGTTTCAGAGGAAAGGGCTGGAGAGCTCCGGCTGCTGTTTGGACAGGGAGGGGAAGGCTGTCAGGACATGGAGAAAGGTTAAGGTTGTGACAACTGGTGAACAAATGAGACAGGGTGAAAAAAAAGAGCAAAACATAGAAATATGTTTAACACTGCAACTGACTACAGTACTCCCATTGGTCTGTTTCTCTCTTTTTTCCTCATCTGTCCATTCCATATAAGTTTGAACATCGTATTTTTCTACTGATACACCTACATTCCTACTGATATAGCTCTATTTCTACTAATTTAGTTGGATTTTTACTATTTCTTTGTATTGTGCTTAGTTATGTGGTAGGGCTATAGTCTTGGTTCACTTCAGCTGTGCCACGGTTGAGGAGGGACCAAAACTTGGACTGAGTTGACTATTCATTTCTTCCAGTTTGGCCCAAATGGAAGCTGCTGAAACCCTGAAATGGGGACAGGGACAAGGAGTGAGTGGCTGTGCCCCCAGCCCACCTGCTTAGATCATCAGTAGGGAAAATGTGATTTCTGTGCTCCTTCTCCATCACTTGCACTGCAAACACTTCACTGCCCTGGTCCCCACAGGCACCTGCCCATTTGTTGAACTCTCCTCACATGAATGGATGTGTCTTGAAAACGTCCCAAATTACCACCACAACCAACACTTTCCAAGAAAGTGGTTGCTCCTTTGCCAGCATAAGGAATATATTACAGAGAAACCGAAGTTTTCTCTTCAGAGAAAGTTCAGAGAAAGAAGTTTTCTCTTCAAGGATCAGAGGCAGCAAGTGCTAGATAAAATGTTTTGTGTTTAAGTGTGAGCTGCAGCTCTGAGTGCTGTGTCCTTTCCCCAGCACTTGGGAGGATCAGAGTCCTGGGAATGGGGTTGAGGGTGAGCAGAGGGCTGGCTGTGTCCACCACCAGGTCTTTGGAGCAGTTCTATCTGTCTCTGGGCTTGGGCAGGTTGGGTTTGGCCACACTTTGGAGGAATCACTCTCCACTTTTCAGGAACTCCTCCTGTAGAAGTATCTTCAGGGCACAGCCACAGCATCAGTCACCTGGGGAAATGAGATGCAGAGATGTGTCAGAGGCAGCCCCAGGAGCCCTGGTGCACATGGGAGGGGAGGCAGCAGCACTGGCAGGGCTGTGAGTGTTTACTAGTGGCTGTGCTGTCCCTGCAAAGCAGCTCTCAGGTCCCTGGGAAGCAAGTGGCTTGTGGTTTCTGGTAGGAAATTCCCACTGGACTGTGTCAAGTGCACTTTGAGATTAAGGTACCCTTGTTCAGTTTATTATTAGTGAATAATTCAGCATCACTTACTTCTTGTACCCATTACTGTATGTTTTACATGTTAAATTTTCCTTTTTTGTGGCAGAATTTTTCCCTGTTGATAAACTGCTGCTGAAGTACAAATGGTCTGCATTGAAAATAGAGCAGATGGGGCCATATTAGCCTGGTTCTCTCATCCATGAAAAGAAATGCTATAACCACTGTAATTTGGTGTAATTTCAATGCAAGTCAATAGAGTTGCAGGAGAATTTAGGTCCTCAGTGACCTTTGTGTATTCCTTGACTTCTGTTTTGCATGCACGTTGGGCAGGGTATTTTCTAATTGACAGAGCAGGAGTTTATAACACAGGGTGCATTTATGTGTAATCTCCCTAACTGGAAAACTGTTGATTGCATAATTACATGTAATTACCTCAGTTGTTCTTGGCCAGACAATATTTGCAGGATGGCTCAGGAAGGCACTGTCAGATGTCAGAATAGATGTTGTGGAGCAGGCTGACACTCGATTAATTCAATATTGGTTGAAGAAAGGAGACATGAAGCCATCCCATCCCCCACCCAGCACAAGGTATTTTGTATTTGTCCTGTTTGAAG
Source organism: Acrocephalus scirpaceus scirpaceus (assembly GCA_910950805.1). Lineage (NCBI taxonomy): Eukaryota > Metazoa > Chordata > Aves > Passeriformes > Sylviidae > Acrocephalus > Acrocephalus scirpaceus. The sequence continues at coordinate 68,383,261 of OU383776.1, read as the reverse complement.
CTAAACCTGGAGCAGATACCACAGCCATCTCTGAATATCCTCAGTGCAGGAGCTCCAAATCAGTATCTTCTAATGTGCTCTTGGCAGATAAAAGCCTTGTTCTTATTTACCTCTAGAATCTTTTTCTCTGTAGTTCTGTTCAGTATCATATGTCTACCTATCAGGGATGATTAAGTGATACCAAAATGGTAAAAAATTCTCCTTAATCCCCAGGTGCCACCAGAAAGAAACACAGAACCTGAAATATTCCAGTATCTCTCTACCAGGTTCGCAAATTACTTCTTCATTTTTTTAAAGAATCATAATCAAACCCAAAATCAGGAAGAAAAACCCCAGGAAACTTGTAAGAGCCAGCAATTCATGAAGGTACCAGTGCATCTCATTTATAATCAGGTGCAAAGCAATCTGAAGGCTGTAGAAGACTCTCATGCCACCAAGGGAAGTTTTAATTAGCCCCTCTAGGACTATGAGAAAGTCTTCAACCAAAGGTCCAACTGCTCTAATTACCTGTCCCACATGGTAGCCATGAGGACATGCTGGAGAAGGCATCAATTTAATACTTATTTTACTTTTCCCTTCCCTCTCCTCTGAAATGACTTTCCAGTTATTTTCAGCTTCAGGAATGTTTGCATTCCAAATATGTGAATTCTGTGTATTTGCTAGCCCAGAAATTCTGCACAGTGAACCCTCTGCTCTCCCCGCACATCACTGCCACTGCATTTACCACTTCCTTTGTCACAGAGCAACACCAGACTATCACCAGCTCTGTGAAGATCCACTTTCTTCTGTTTGTTTTGAAGCTGTTTTCTCTGACCTTTGTTTAATAGATTTTTTTTATTTTTAATTGGGAAAGAAATAGACCTGTGACTTTAATTAATGTCCATTAATTACAGTGGACATTAATCCACTTTGTACACGTCCTGGTTTTGCAGACTGCTGTTGTGTCCCCAAAGTTCCTTCCACAGAATTACAGAATATTTTGGTTGGAAGGGACCTTTTAAGGGTTTCCTAGTCCAACCCTCCCTGAAGTGAGATGTGACATCTTCACCTTGATCAGGTGGTGGACAGGGTCAGAGCCCTGTCCAGCCTGACCTTGAATGTTTCCAGGGATGGGGCACCCACCTCCTCCTGGGTAGCTTGTGCCAGGGCCTCACCACCCTCATGGTAAAATAGTCCTTCCTTATAGTCTAAATTGGTCTCCTTCGTCTCAAAACCATCATCCCTCGTCCTTTTTTTGTGCTGAAGAGTCCCAGATTAAGTTTTTACTTAACCAGCTGAGCCATACTCGACCCCTTCCTCACCACTTCTGTCTTTTTCTGAACCTTTCCCAATTTATGTCTGTGTGAAAAGCCCCAAAGTACCCATGGTATTCAGGATGTTTCATAGTGTAACTGCCTTGTTCACTTTGTTCTGTTTCTTTCCCAGTCATCCTCGTACTCTGATTTGCTTCTTTTGGCATTGCTGATTATTGGGATGGTGTTTTCATGGAACTTTTCCTGGGATCTTGTTGCTAAGTGGTGACACCAAGCACAAAGTCCATCTTTCCATGTGTGAAGCTTGGAATGTTTTTCCTCACATGTCGCTTTGCATTTGTGACAATTAAGTCTGTCTGCCATCTTGCTATCCAGTAACTCAGGCCTGTTGAAGTTCTTAATAATAGATTCTCATCGTTACTATTTCAAATAATTTACAAACTTTATCATCCTTTGTAATGCCTATCCCAGTCCTCAACAGAATTCCCTGAGGAAGTCCTTTGATGACTTTGTTTCATTCTAAGAACTGACAGATGGCCAAATATTCCAACTGTTTCCTAGCTTTTTGATGGGATTTTTTTTTTAATCTGTGAAGTGGCTTTTTTCTTCTAAGTCCTAAATGCTTAACTGTTTCCCTAAATATCTGTCAAAATCATTGTGAAGACTGTTTTTGTTGCAATCCAAATACCTGTTGACCCTTCTGAGAGCATCTCTGGGTTTACAGGAGATGCCATCCTTGTACAAAAACTATCTGACTCTTCCTGAGTATATCATATTAAATCTGATGTCCACTAATCCTGTTCTCATTATAGCTTCTCCTAATTGGTGTGATACAAACATGAAATGTGTTGGCTCAGTAGATCTCCCTGGAAATAAATTTAAAATAAATTCTCAGTCCTGTCATTTTTCTATTCTCATGCTAATTTAACAGCAATGGGATGTGGATTTCATGCCAGGAGTGGTGGCACAGCAAGTCCCAGCATGAGGGAATCTTCCCTGGCAGAGAGGAACACTCTCCTGCCCACCAGCATGCTGCTGGCAGAGCCATGGAATTACAGGATGGTTTGGGTTGGAAGGGACCTTAAAGCCCATCCATCCCACCCCTGCCATGGTAGGGACACCTTCTAGTGTCCCAGGGTGCTCCAGCTTGGCCTTGGACACTTCCAGGGATCCAGGGTCAGCCACAGCTTCTCTGGGAACTCCATCCCAGTCTCCCCACCCAGGCAGGAAACAATTCCTTCCCAATATCTGCCTTCTTCCCAATGTTTCCCCTTCTTTTCCTTCCCTTTCCCCAGGATGTGAGAAATACTGAATACACGTTTTGCTTTATGTCTCAGAAGCTGGGCAAAATACTGTCAGTAGAACACATCTGAAAACTTCATGAGTTAATGTGTCCTTGGATAGCATAAGCTGCTTTGATTTAGACTGCAATTTGCTGCTTTTCCTTCTGGGATTACTGGGGAATTTTCAGTTGCTGCAGTGATTGTTCTCTTTTGCTCAGTAATTTACTTGCATTTCAGGTTGCACAGACTTCCAAATTCTGAAATGAAAATGTCTTTAGATGTCAAGAACAAGAAATATTTTTAGCTTGTCATGTTAAATTTTAATTAATCACCTCTGCCACCTTTTTCAGCATCAAAGGTGTGCAACACACCCTTGCCAACATTAGGCAGTGAATATAAGCCTTAAAACATGACAAATGATTAAGCTTCCTCATGCCTCACATTGAAGACAGGCTTTTGTTAGAGCTCTTAATGTTTTGGTAGAAATGTTAGTACACAGACAAACTTTCCACCATTGTTTTTCATCTCTGGTTTCCATTCTTACCAATATTGACACCTGTAATTTTCTTTTAACTTACTCTCAATGTCCTGGCCTGAGCAGTTAGAACAGGACTGCAATGAATTGGTGAAAAATCAGGAAATAGTACCTTGTGAGATCATGGCACAACTAAGTTTTAAATGACAATTTTACAGTGCATTATTATAAATTAGTTTTATGTTTTGTAAGGAAAGCTTAGGGAAGGGCAGACCATGGGCAGGTATCTATTGCCACATCACACACACCATTTGAAAGTTCACAGGACAATTTGGTGTCACCCTGGTGCCCCTTGGAACAAAATTTACCGGTTGACACACCCTGCTGATGGGAGGGTGGGATATCAAAAGCACTGCTGACACTTGCATCATTTCCCCAGTGTAAGCTTTGCCTCCTGGACAGTCAAAGCTGACCAAATTTACGAGGAGCTGAAGGCAGGAGCTTGCAGTGGAACTGCCAAGTAGCACTCCCTGGGGCAGCAGCTGTCCTCACCAGGTGCTGGCAGCTGTGTGGGAATCCTTGTTCCTCTGGGTCCTTCAGTGCTTCAGTCATGGGGTTGTTTCAGGCATCACCACGAATTAGCTTCAGTGGTCTTAAAAGCAGTGTTACTGTTACAGGGTATGTATAATTTGGATTTATTGGTTTTTGGAGATTTTTTGTATTGGGGATTTTTTTGCGTTGGCTTTTGGATTTTTGTTTTTGTGGGGTTGTTTTGTGTGTGTTTTTTGTTGGTTTGTTTGGTTTGTTTTTTGTTTTACACTTTCATCGTGGTTTTTTTTGTCAGAGCTTGTTTGTTTGATTGATTTTTTTGTAATCAGAACAATGTCTTTTTCCCCTGTGAAGGGGAAATGTTGGCAGCTGTCGAGGTTTTGCTGCCTTGTTTTGAGCACTGCCCTCGCTTGGGCAGTTTCATAAGGGCAGAGTTGTGCTGTAAGCTGCTGGGCAGCCCAGCTCTGGTGCAGGACTTCTTCACCCAGAGTCTGAGCCTCGCTCCAGTCTCGTCTCTGCCACAGGCACCCATCAGCTCCTTCCTCATTCCTCCTTTCACTGCAGAGAGAAACTCTGGTTAGCCCCAGGTACAAGTCAGAGGGGTGACACACAGCAGAGCACCTCATGTCCCTTAACTCTTTTCTTGGCTGTCAGTCATGCCTTCATACCTGTGCCAGGTACCTGAAGCTTTCCCTTCTCTTTTTCCTCAGGCTTTACCTTGCAGAACTCTGCCAAAGGTGTTTTTGTGCAAATGAAGCCTTGCCATGCCACTTGTGTGCACTTGAATACTGAAAAGACACCTTGAAATTAAATTACTTAATTTGCTTTATGTCAAAATGCAGATTGTTCCTATTACCTTCTATGAGTCCAGTGATTTTCAGAATAAACATAAACAACAAAATTATCCAGCCGAACTTGAAACACAAGTGTGTTCCTGATATCCAACAGATGGGATAATGATGGTGATGAGGGCAGTTGATATAAATACGTGCTACAGTGTTTAAATATCTACTCTTTTCCCTTCAGTAAAAGGATGGTGTGTATGCAGAAGGGTGTTCTTTACCTGTACTGTGCTGCAATGATATGCAAGCTGAACTGTTTGGCATTGAATGGCAGGGATAAAATTATATTGTTTCTGTGTAATTATATATACAGGCCCACTCACATGCATCATTTACTGGAGAATGTAATAGTGCATCACAGATACCATCTTATTTTCTTATAGTAAATCAGTTTTTTAAATGAGAAACATTTATTTTGAAAAGAGAATTCAAAGATGACTTTGAGGTTTTTTTTTAGAGGCATGTTATGATATTTTTATTGCACTTTGCTTGCTCTAGAGTTGACTATTTCTGGATAAATAAAGTGAGAGTTGATGCTGATGCTTGAATGCAATATGCCTCTTTGAGGGGCTGAGAGATGTAGGTGATTTCAAAACAAATGCCTTCTCTAACTCAGTTTTAGTTGCCATTGGGTCCAGACCTACTGTGGTTGCCCTCTAATTTAGTTTAAATGTATGCATTTTCTTGGTCTAACTGTGTGTTTCTGGCGTGCCTGTCACCATGGTAACTGCGCAACTCTGAGTTTAAATTCTGTGACATAAGATCACTTCAAGTCTTGCTTTAAAGAGGTCTGAGCTGATGCACTTCAAAAGTAGGGAGGACTCTGATATTGTCTCTAACTTGAATCCCCACACAATGGGATTAAATCCAGTGCTTGTCTGCACTTGTGTCTTTATTCTAATTTTATATGTAACAGCTTTATGAAACACAAATAACTTGTTACATAATATGCAGTGCTGAACAGTGTGATTTATCTTTAAATATGCTTTTTAAAATAGACTATTCCACTCTATAAACAGAGCACATTTGAGTGTAATCTTGCTGCACTTTTCAGTGTGCTGTAGGTTATTTTCAACTGCACTGTATTGTTGTAAAAGTTTTTATCTTTCACTGCTATGGAGAATCCTATGGGCCTGATTCAATGTTTTTTTTCTTTCCTATTCATGGCATTCAGGTTTAAATGATATGTTTTATAGAAACCCCACAGGTTATAAGATTGTCCTTTTACTCATTTATTAATCCTCATTTGGGCTCTGGAGCTGTTTAATTTCTGAAACTTAGCAGATCTAAGCCTGAACTTCCTTCAGTTAATGTCTGTTAAATGTGAATGCTGCTTCTGATTCGGCCTCACTAATGTTGTGATTGTTTGTAATCCTGCAGTTCAGGTGGTCTTCTGCATGAAAAGTGTTTTGTGTATGTGTAGTGATGTTTAACAAATTAATATAATGCACAAGTGAATAATTTCTCCTCATGGAATGCCTTTTTTTGTGCTCACATTACCCTAAAGGAAGCCAAATGTGTGAGTGCTTGAGTTTGGCTGTTGGAGCCCAGACAGGAATTTCTGTTCCCTGTGCACAGGTGTGGAGGTGGATGAGGGATGGTGGAGTTCTGGGCAGTGAGGGCAATGGAGGGAACCAGAGAAGTTCAGTCAGAATTGCTCCTGAATTACCTCAGACCTAAACCCAGATGTTTTTATGACCCTCACTGGTCCTGTTGCCTGTGAAACATCTGGATTTCTAAAGGTGCATTTGGGGCACCTGTGGAAATTGAAGGTATGTGCTTAGGTAGAATATTTTCTGACCTGCTTTCATCTGAGCTAGAAAATGTCTGTTTGCTGCCTGGCTGTAAGTTGGTACACAAGCTGTGCAAAATAAGGTTGTAAATAACCGTCCCTGTGAAATGAGAGCTGGTGGCTATCCCCTCCCCACTAGCTAAATGTCTTAATGCTACCTTCTGAGAGTAGAAAAAACCTCCCTGAAAGCTCTGTGGAACACACCTGGGCAGTGCCCTTCATGCAAGAAATGCCAGTGAGAATATGATAGTTTTTGGGTGAATAGGATTTTCTTGTGAAAACAAAAGGTATCTGCAATATTGTCACGGGTGAGGCTTCTTGAGAGAGGGGCAAACATATTTTGGGAGTATGATGGACCTCCTCTCAGGAGGAGGTGGTGGTGGTTTCAGGCTTGGGTCCCCATGCTGGCTTGTGAGGAAAGTTTTAGGTTAAAAAATGTGAGAGAGAACTACTGACACCCCACTGCAGTTCTGTTATTGTACTTGGCTGTAGGAGATCTTTAGGGAATTGTGTTTTGTTGTCTTGGATGTGGAAGTTTAAGAACAATAACTTAGCAATAAGTACATGAAAGCTATTACCTTGATACACAGGGGAATATTTTCAGGGTAGTTTTAACTTCAACTCGTGTTTCAAGACTAAAACTTAAAACACATCTTCCTTGGACTGGCAGCACATTAAGCTGAGTATAGAAAGTCTTCTGGTCGTTTTTATTTGCTGAGTGGGATGTTATTTGTGTTTTGTATTTTTTGTTTAGTTGTTTTTTGTTAATTTTTAAAATTTTATATATCTTTTTCATTTTTCATTTAAGAGTTTCTGAACCTTTTTTTCCTTTGTCCTAATTTGCAGCATTACTTTACTGTTCTCTTTGGCCATGAGGGGCAGAAGCCACTGGAGCTGCGTTGTGAGGATGAGGTTGATGGAGATGAGTGGGTAGAAGCTATTCACCAAGCGAGGTATGAAACTCGATTTGTGACCCTCTGATCCACTCTATTACAGATAAATGGATAATACTTTGAAAATCTAAACCCACCTTCCAAACAGAAATAAATGTTAACATGTATTAGTTTTGTGTTGCTTGCAATTCATGAGTATGTTATAGGAAGAAAACAATTTTAATGTTCAATGCTTCTTTCACTGTCTTTTATCTTTCATAAGCAATTGTGCTGCAGTTGAAATTAGCTCAGGAAGAACATTATTTTATTAGAAACAATCACTAGGATTAGTCCTCTGTTAGAGACAAGTGTGTCATGTGAATGAGGAAATTAATGATATGACAGATGAATAAATGAGTTTTTCCTTAAAAATTCTCACAGAAAAATGAATGTAAGAAAGAGGAGGTCAAGCCATTAAGACGATGAAGTGTGAAAAATAAAATTTTGACTTCAAAACTGAAATTTTGAACTGCCTGAACCGCAGTTTTGTGGAAAGGGATGTGGTAGGACCTTGAGCTATGCAGTAGTCTGTGCCTGAGGAGAGGTCTGTGTGGCAAGTGTCCATGGTTTAGGCATAGTCTAAATGAAAGTCATCTCAGCGAAGGGCTGAGGAATGGTGTGCGGAGGCAAAGCCGCTGCTGAAATGCACTTTCTGCAGCCTCCTCCCATCCACACTCACCTCAGCTAATCTGCAGTGCCATGGTAACGCACAAGGAGCCAGGCAGCTCCCAAATTGCTTAGGACACGAGCCATGTAAACAGAAGTGATTCTGCTTCAGAACTAAAATTGAACACAAGCAGCTCGTAGTTTTTAATTTAGAGCTTGTGACATGAGGCCCTGAGGCTGCAGGCCTTGCACTGCTGATGTCTTGAGAGGCTACCTGGAACAGAGGCTACACAGAGTTAAAGGAATAAAGGGGGTATTTATTAAAAGGCCTTCACAGGATACACCTTGGGCAGTACAAGAGCCTGGACACGGCTCCACCCAAGATGGACACAAGATGGATGATTGGTCACAAGTTTTCACATTTATATAAGTTTTTGTCCATTTACATATTGAGGTTAATTATCCAATTACAGCTTCAGATAAAGTCCCATCCTCCTAGGTTGCTCTCCTCAATTTGCTGTTGTTTATACTTTGGGCCTGAAGCTGTAAGGGTGTCCTTGGTTCTGGGGCTGGAAAAGTATTGTTTTGTCTAACTACCCTGTGAGGAGAACTTGCTAACACTTCATATGAACTTCAGAGGTACATACTAATGCAGTACAGAATCTGGAAAATATGAAAAGCTAAAACTTAAGGCATCACTGTCTGGGCATCCGGCCTTGGGATCTGCATCCTCCTTTTGGTGCTGGTGCATCCTGAGCAGGGCCCTGTCCTCTTCCAGGACAGCCCTGCAGGGTGGGCAGCAGTGCAGCACTTTTAGCCTGGTACCCTCTGGGTGACCACATCATTCCATGCCTTGGGGGTCCCTGGGTCTTGGCTCAGGATGTCCCCCATGTGTGACAGCCACAGCACCATGCTGCTGCAGGGCTTGTCCCTGCTCTGGGACAGCTTTTGCTGTGGAGTACTTGATGCTTTGGAGTGGCTACCTAGAACAGAGGATAGACATGACTGAGAGAATAAAGTGGGTATTTTTTAAAGGCCTTCAATAGATACACCTTGGGCAGTCAGAAGCCTCCCAGAGGCTACACTCAAGATGGATGATGGTCACAAATCTTTCAGACAATTACAAGTTTGGTCCGTTTACATATTACAGGTTAATCCTCCAACTGCAGCTTTAGGTAATGAAATAATTTAATCCCAGTTTGCTCCCCCCAATTCACTTTTGTTTATACTTTTTGAGGCCTGAGGCTGTAGGGTATCCTTGAATCTCATGCCTAGCAGAGTTGTTTTTTCTGACCAAAATGTGAAGCCAGTAGCTAGCACTCTGTATGCAGTTTAGAGTTACCCCCTAAAGCAGTACAGCATTTGAAAAACATAAAAGCTAAAATCCTAAGGCATCCTATTGACAGGGATCAGGCAGAACTGGGACTTGATGGGCTGGAAGGGCTTTTCCAACCTCAGTGAACTTGGGAACCTGGGATTCTTTTCTGTTGCCTGGTGTAAAAGGCATGTAAGCAAGAAGAGCTTCATAACATGAGGTAAATTTTTTGTCCTTGGTTCAGTCTGTAAATGTGTCACACATGAATTTTTAAGGTAGAAACTGACATGAAATGAAGGCAATGATAAACAATACACAGCTTGAAAATATTGAGAACTTGCAAAGAAATTGGTTGTGACATTCAGGGTCAGGGTGGTTGACTTTTGACTCCACCAGGAAGTTGTCATTGCAGGCTTTACAGGACAGCTGGATCTCTGAGGCCACTAAGATCAGTATTTTTATCTCCATCCCTTTTGCCATTTGACTGTTTCCATTTCATTTGGGCCTATCTCCTGATGATACTGAGCCATGGATGTCTTCGTGATGGACAGTCTCATGGCCCCATGCCATTTGGGGGATTTTCTTAGTCACTTAATCATTTCTGCATAGGTATCTAAATTTCTTGGGGAAATTTCCCAGGGATAGGAACATGGCTTTCCTGTGTTTTCTTCAACAAAATTCCGACAAATGACCAAAAAAAATTGTAAAATGTAGTCGATAAGCATGAAATGTCATTCCCTATTGTGGGTTACCTCCTTGCTCTGATGATTTTCTACTTCACTGGAAGCTGCTTTTTTTTGCTTTGCATTATGTCGAGCAGAACAACCTGGAATTTCTAATTAGTTACTAAACCATTGAGTCTTTTGCTGAAGATACATAAAAGGAGGTTAAAGTAATAGTTTTAGAGTATTGTGTAAGATACTATTTTCTTGCCAACTTAATTGAACAAAATAGCACAGATTTTCTTTAGGGATAGAATTTTTTGCCTGTGTCATGATCTAGACCTTTTCCCTTGTGCTTATCTGTATTTCTGACAAATGGGAGAAGTTTTGGCAGCCTCTTAAGTGCCACTGTTGGTTTGATCCTAACCTAAGGTTTTTGTTAGGAATCAATGAATGGCATTTTATGTAGCACTTTAAAGATACTTTTTTGTACTATCTCAGGTGTCTTAGTTACAAATTGTAGGAGGCATTGAGAAGATTGCCACTACTCTTATATTGAAAACAGAACTGGGAACACCTTGTTCTCTGTGAATATGCTGGCATTTGAGAATGGAAAATATTTAATTACTTTCCAGAGGGTCTTATCCTCACGAGGAGCTGTGGTAATCCCTGTGTTAGCTGAGACAATGCAATCGAGGTATTTGAGACTTTTTGTTTTCTTAGATTGACATATAGAAAATCTATTTTTGAACTGCTTCCCTCCCCCCCCAGTACATGTTTGTAGCCATCAAAATTTCTTCCATGTCTTATTTACTTTGTCAGTTATAAACAGAGTGTTGAATAAAGGATGCTCCAATCTCAGTGCACCCCATGGTCCACTCTGGGTAAATATGAATTTTATTTGGATGCCAGTACATAATTTAAGGATCTTGTCTGATGTGGTGCCCATTATTTCTGTCCACAGAGCCCTCTCCTCACATGAGGGATTGTTTCTCTTTTGAGTAGGAAGTGGGATATTTAATCCAATATATTTTAATGGAACCCCATTATCAGTTCCACATCTATACTTACTTTTCTTCTCCTTCTATTTTATTTGAATTGTTACTATTTTGGTTTCTCAATAATATCCAGGGTGGCAGAGTGTGGTTTGCTTTGTCTGAGCTACATTTTTGGGCAGGAGGATTTATTCGTTGCAAATCCTAATTCCTCTGTCAGTGACTGCATCTGGAAGTCCTGTTTTTGGCTTTATTCCAGAACTTGTTCTCTTATGAAAAAATCTGTTTCATCCTCAATACACTGAGGTGTACTTATCACTCTCTCACAAATTCTTCTATATTTTAAGGCTTTTTTGCATTTATTTCAAAAAGTCTTATGCCTTTTTTTGTAATATGGATGCAGTATTAATAAAATTCATTGGATTCCTCTAACTTACCCCAAAGTCTTAAATTTACCATGTGTGAAAATGAAAACCCTTTTTTAATGCAGGCACAAGTGTGAACTTAATTGGGAAACTGATTTGAAAAGTAAATAGGCTTTTTACTCCAGGTCTGCTCACTGCACAGGTTATGTAGGAGAAGAGCAGGGAGGAAAATGGGAATGCTTCTTTCACCTGGGTCACTGTTTAAAGTGTACAAGGAACTACTACCTTCTAACAATTTAAAATTCAATTTAAAATTTAAAACTAAAACCAGACAGAAGCAAAAAGGCTTTCTCTCAAATTTGTAGGCACACATTGCTGTGTATTTTACACAGTATTTTGCAGGTGGTTGTAGGCTCAGTGTGGCAGCTCAGAGCTGCATGCCTTGCTGTCAGTGAAGCTGTATTAGTTGAGGCCTGGTGCTTTAATAACCACAATTTTGTGGTTTCTGGTGGGCTGGAAGTGTGGCAGAGAGGTGCATTCAGTACATACACCCAGTGTAGGCCCCCCAGAAATCACTGAGCTGTGCAGGCTGTCCAGGAGCTGCTCCTTGACCTCCATCCCTGTGATGCCTTGGAGTGGCTACCTAGAACAGAGGCTAGACATGACTGAGAGAATAAAGTGGGTATTTATTAAAGGCCTTCAATAGTTACACCTTGGGCAGTCAGAAGCCTCCCAGAGGCTACACCCAAGATAGATGATGGTCATGAGTTTTTCAGACAATTGTAAGTTTGATCCATTTATATATCAGGGGTTAATCCTCCAACTGCAGCTTCAGGCAATGATATAATTTAATCCTCAGTTTGCTCCCTCCTAATTAACTTTTGTTTATACTTTACAGGCCTGAGGCTATAGGGTGTCCTTGAGTTTCAGGCCCAGAGGGATTGTTTTTTCTGACCAAAATGTGAAGACAGTAGCTAGCACTCTGTATGGAGTTTAGAGTTACACCCTAAAGCAGTACAGGATTTGAAAAATATGAAAGCTAAAATCTAAGGCATCACCCAGCTGTTGCAAGTGTCGGTGCTGCTCTCGACTCCAGCTGGGCACATACTGGTCTGCAGAGTCATCTCTCTGCCAGCCACCCCACCCCGTGGAGTTCCCAGAAGCTGGGCTGGGTCTCTGGTGCCCTCCAGCAGCCAAATCACAAAGTCCCTGTTGGTCCAGCCTGGCCTTGGTGCTTCCCCAGCGCTTGGCTCGCCCGGCTCGGCTGTGGCTGGTGGTCACACACCCAGACCAGGCTCACACCTCTCCTGTGAGGACCTGTGGCCTCTTGGTCCCAGCTCCAGAAAGTGGCACTGAGAGCTCCATGACTGTACACAAAGTCCCCTCACCAAGGACAGGAATGAAAATTGTGGTTTGATGAGAAGGCAGGATGGGTAGTGGTGGTGATGTGCAGATCATGGATGGACAAGTGTATTGATCACTTTGGTTACCTGTGATCCTTTATCCCCTTTTATCCCCTAGTCTCTCTATTTTCCAAAGCTTGCTGCTTCTCAAACCTATTCCATGCTTTCCTGCCTTTGCTTCCTGCCTTTCCATAACAAGAATTGTACAATCCCAAAATGCTCTTCCCTGCAGCCCATAAGAAGTTTCACACGCCTGTGGTTGGTGGCTGTTCTCAGCCTGAGAGGAGACATGGAGAGCCTTTCCATGGACTCTGGGTACACCTCATGGCAGCTTTTCATGAGCTGCCCTTTTAAAGGGGGCTCAGGAAAGAGGGAGAATGATGTCTTACATGGGCAGATAGCAAAACGATGAGGGGGAATGGTTTTAAACTAAAAGAGGGAGTTAAAATTGATATCAGGAAGGAATTGTTCCCTACGAGGGTGGAGAGGCCCTGGCACAGGGTGCCCAGAGAAGCTGTGGTTGCCCCTGGATCCCTGGCAATATCCAAGGCCAGGTTGGACATTGGGGCTTGGAGCAGCCTGGGACAGTGGAAGGTGTCCCTGCCCATGGCAAGGGTGGCACTGGGAGATCTTTAATGTCCATTCGACCCAACCCATGCCACGATTCTGTGATTCATGGCTGCTCATGCTTTCAGTTCTGTCTCAGTTTTGCACAGTGGGGTAGGGTGCCATTCTCCTCCAATTTGTGGCTGAATTCCTATGGTCAGATTTTCCTGGCTGGAGTGCCAGGACAATGGGAATAGCTGGTTTTGATGTGAGTTCTGAGTCTGGTGGGTGACACACTGGCTGATGAGAGGTGCTTCCAGCACAGTCTCCATCCCACATGACAGGGTGGCCTTTCCTCCCCTCGCACCCCTGCTCCTGAGTGAGTCGTTCCCCATGGACATGGTTAGGGTGCTTCAATTGTTGTGTCTGCTCTTCCAAAGACTCTGTCTTCCAGTTGGTATTTCCTCCTCTCAGTTAAAAGGATCATACAGTAAAATCACATGGGATGGGGAAGTCTCATGGTGCCCTGTGGCTCTGGCTGGCACCAGGATCCCTTGAAACCCTGGATCACACACGAAGGCACCTTACTTAGAGTCACAGGGGTAGATTGGTTACGTTCTAGTGCAGCTTTTACTGTTCCCATCCCTGCTGTGACTGTGCCATCAGGCTTTAAAACCTGTCTGGAGGCTCTTTCTCTGTTAAGGAGTCCTGCAGCTGGTTGAGGAGGGTGTGGGGACAGATGCAAGCAATTTCTTCTGCCTTCCTGACAGCCAGAGCCTGGTTTTCATAATGAGTGAATTGGGCTGTGCATTCTGCTTTTCAAGAGGGTGGTTTGATGTGGCCAGACCAAAAGCCTAGTTCTCCCAGCAGCCTGAGCAGCTTTAGTGCAATTAGCATGAAGTGTTCCAATGAACCTAACTCTGGTCTCATTTTGGGACAAAGCTCAAAAACTTTTGCTCGTAGCACTACTGGAACTTCTATCCTGGCTTGTTGCCAGAGCAAGGAGACTTTAATAAAGAGGCTATGGTTAAACTTTCTCCAGCTTTCCTATATTTTCTGAGCATGTCAGCCTAAATAATGCAGCAGTTTTTCTCAGGGCTTTATTAATTTCTTCCTCTCTCCATGAAGTAAGTGGTGGTCAATCAGAGCTTCTTGAAATACCTGGTTTGAGCCCTGTCTCTACAGATGATGGTAGTAGACAGGATCAGCCTCAGCTTTCAGGATCATTTATCTATGCTAGACATTACAGAATTGCTTCCCTTAATAAAATATTAATACAAATTCATATATGCTGTGGTTTGCAGCAGTTGCTTCTTTCTATTAAACCCAGACAGAAAACCAGACCTAGGCTGGCTGCTTACAAGTTGTTTCATATATTTTTCTGTGTTCCTTTGACATCTGAACATTTTGGTATGATTTTGTCTGAGAAGGATTTTTTATACATGTGTGTTCATGTCAGTATTGATACCCTGTCCTCTTGTAAGGCTCCTGTGATTACTCTGGATATTCAGATTAACACATTTGGATGTGGTGATCTCTATTCAGGCATGCAGAGAGGTGGATGGAAAGGGCTGTTGGAAGTACGTGAAGTTTATTCCAAAAGCCTTTGATTTTTCCTTTCCCAGCAGTAGTTTTGAGAAGGAAAATGGACTTAGCCTATTATAAATTAGTGTAGGTGTACACAGGCTTTTCTAATTAACTCTTCTTTGTAATGCTGATTATGGGAACGAAGAAGATGTTGTTTGGTTTCCCGGCTGAGCCTGACATTTCAGACAGCCAAAGCCACCCCACTGAATTGCTCTAAGAGCATCTCAAAAGAGCAAAAACTTCAGTCTTGTTCCCCAGTAAAACAAAGTGGAAGTCCAGCTTAATGCATTTAAAGAATCCAAGAAATATGCATAAATTTCTTCCCCGAAAGGAGGAAACAAGGAAGTGAAAGAAAAGCACTGTATGTAACAATATCTTGGTTCCTACATCAGCATTTCATCCTTTGTGGGTCTGTGTCCTACTATTTTCCTACTATTTTCATCAGTTTGAATAAAACTGAAATAAAACTGAAGTGAAGCCTGTCAAATTCTGTGCTGAAAACAATTGGTAGCAATACTTCTGGAACACTTTGAAAAGGATAAATAGAAAAAGAGGATGTTTCACCTCTCTGGATTTGGTTTTAGGTAGGAAAGACTATTTCTATTAAATGTAAATCAAAGCACTTTATTACATATGTTACATACATTTTTATCTTAATAACATTGTAAAACAATTAGTGCAAACTCAGACATGATTAGTGATTTTAATTCAGACACTTTTTAGAGTGTACAAATGTCTTTTTCTGAAAAGAACCCAGAATTCTTGCAAAACAAAAAAATTATTATTGAAAAATTTAAAAGAATCAGTCTCATACTCCACTACTGTTTCCTGCACAACTGAGTGATAAGTGGATTGCTTCATGACAGATTTATTTATGTATGTTCTTTACTTCTTGGAAGAGGTGCCCTGACCTTCCTTTTTCCAGTGTATTGTTTACTTCTGCAGTAGTCAAAATATAACAGCAAATGTAATAGAATTAAATTCACTTCTTACTCTTTTTATAATCTGTACAAGGAGGAAAAACTTTTACTTTATGATAGCTGTGGCAACTTATTCTAATTATTTTAAATCCAAGCTTGTTTTCCAAGTTAGGTGTTGAATTAAATAGCTGTGCTTAATATTGGCCCCCTCCAGTGTGTAAGTGCACTAACACTGATTTAAATACAAGTAAATATTTACAAAAAACCCCACACTATAGAGGATGCACATTACTGCAATTTTAAGAGCTTCACAGTATTTAATAGCAAATGTTCATTGTTTTATGAGCACTATAACAAGCAGGAAGACATTTAAAAGAAAGAGATTTGAAATCCAAAAGTTCCTTCTGTTGAATCCTGTGCTCAAACTCAAAAATGGAAAAAGACATGATATCAAATAGCATGGGATCCTTTGTCAATGATTTAGGGCCTCCATTCTGCTGTGTTTTGTTTGGTCTGTATCTTAAATTTGGTCTTTAAATTTATGTAATTCTCAGAGGAACAGCCTTCCTAAAACCTGAGTTAAGGGGCAACAAAGGGTCTTGATTTTGCTGCTTCAGGGTCAGTCTGGTAAAGATGCTGCACAGAGAGAAATTGATTTCTCCTCTGTCTGAAGCTGAGAAGCATTTCTGACATGGTGCTCTGATTGTGGCATCTAATTGCACTAGGGATATTGTCCCTTTTCAGGGAAAAGCTGCCCAAGAGCTAAAAGGAAGACTGATACCATGGTTCCTGATACTGATTAGATTAAAAGCATTTATTTCAGTAATGTTAAAATGGCCTAAAGAATAAAACATGTGTTAGCACACTAAAATGACAGTTTTGATGGGAATTCTTCCATAAAGAGATCTCTAGAGGGAGAGAAATAGTACTGATGAAGTGCTACATGCTTCCCCAAGTCCTCCCAAAAAACAGGAAAAAAAAAATCAAGACCTTAAAAGAAATAAAACAAATTTAATTTATCAAGTTCTTGGGCTTAGTGTGAGAATTAGAAGCTCATAAAAAGTGCAGTTATCTTGCTCTCAGTAGCTGGATATTGTGAAACTGGGTACTGTTGCACCTTTGTCTAAAAACAGATATTAAACTCAGTCTGGATGATTTGGTGGTTAGGATTTGGGTGGTTTATGATCAAGCTGTGCATTGTAACTTAAGCCAAACAAACATGGCTTTTCTGGCTTATTGCCACTGGGGATGTGTTATCTGTCCATGTCTCATGAGGGGGTTATGATGCCTTGAGAGGCTACCTGGAACAGAGGCTAAGACAGAGGAAGGAATAAAGTGGGTATGTATTAAAAGGCCTTCCAAGGATATACCAAGGATACACTCTGGGCAGTACAAGAGCCTGGCCTACCCAAGATGGACCCAAGCAGTCATGAGGTTTCACACTTTTATAAGTTTTGGTCCATTTACATATTGGGGTTAATTGTCCAATTACAATTTCAGGTTATAAACTCCCAACCTCCCAGTTTGCTCTCCTCAATTCACTGTTGTTTATACTTCTTGGGCCTGAAGCTGCAATGGTGTCCTTGGTTCTGGGGCTAGAAAAGGATTATTTTGTCTAATTAAGCTGTGAGGAGAACTTGCTAACACTTCATATGAAGTTCAGAGGTACATACTAATGCAGTACAGAATCTGGAAAATATGAAAGCTAAAACTTAAGGAACATTTCCTCCCCTTTAGAGGCTTGACAAGACCTCTACCTTGTCAAGACTCTATTCTAAATATCTACTAATAATAAACATTTAATAATAGACAAATATCTAACAACAGCAAATATCTAACAATAGTAAATATCTAACAATAACAAATATCTAACAGTAGTAACGTTTTGCGTAGTCAGCTATCATGCTAAGAATAATGATTATTATGAACAGTTCTTTAGGCACAGAGGAGGAATAATTTAGATGTTTTTGTCTGCATCAGTCTCTGTTTTTGCAGTTGTTTCAGGAGAAAAAACCTTCTTAAACTAAAACATCTAAAAAACAATGTCTGGCTGTTTTTGGTGACCTGAGCTTTCTCTGGCAGCTACTCAGACATCCTGATCGAGCGGGAGGTGCTGATGCAGAAGTACATCCACCTGGTGCAGATCGTGGAGACCGAGAAGGTGGCGGCCAACCAGCTCCGGCACCAGCTGGAGGACCAGGACACAGAGATTGAGAGGCTCAAGTCGGAGGTGTGTGCCAAACCCACCAGGCAATCACTGATTAGAGCATCCTCATGGGTGCGTGGCTGAGGTGATGCCTAGAGAGGCTACCTGGAACAGAGGCTACACAGAGTTAAAGGAATAAAGGGGGTATTTATTAAAAGGCCTTCACAGGATACACCTTGGGCAGTACAAGAGCCCAGCCGTGGCACCACCCAAGATGGACTCAAGATGGACAATTGGTCACGAGTTTTCACACCTATATAAGTTTTGGTCCATTTACGTATTGGGGTTAACTGTCCAATTACAGCTTCAGGTTATAAAGTCCCATCCTCCTAGATTGCTCTCCTCAGTTTACTGGTTTTTTATACTTTTTGGGCCTGAGGCTGCAATGGTGTCCTTGGTTCTGGGGCTGGAAAAGGATTGTTTTGCCTGACTACCCTGTGAGGAGAGCTTGCTAACACTTTATATGAACTTTATATAAAGTTCAGAGTTATATACCAATGCAGTACAGAATCTGGAAAATATGAAAGCTAAAACTTAAGGCATCAGTGGTATTCAGTATTTCTGTAGTATTCTGTGAAAATGGCAGAACGCAGTAAGGTTAATATGTAACAGTCATTTCAGTGAGTCCTTGGATAAATAATTTTCTTTGAAATACTGGGGCCTCTTGGTTTACTTTTCCTGTCAGAGTGTTTAAGATGACACACTGCTTTGCAGAGTGGGTGCCATTGATTTTATTATTTCCTCCCTGCCTTGGGGTTTGAGTTTGGCTGTGATGGTGTTACGGACTGTTCCACACTGCTCTGATTCCCTTGATGTTGTGAAAAACCTTGTTGTAGTCCCAGGCTGATAAAGCTCAAAAGGCACAGTTAGTTTTGAGGGCAGAACCTGCCCATTCTGGGTTCCCCATTCCAGCTGGACAGGGATTTGTACTGGCCTGAAGTGCTCCAGTCCCTGTCCCCAGATGTGTGCTGGTCATTCTGTGCCCCTTCCACAGACTGGGGGCCGGGGAAATTATTGTTCTGTTAGTTCTCCAACCAAGCATTTCATTAATTCAAGGAAGCATTTAATGAGTGTTTGGTTTTGTCAGATTGTAGCACTGAATAAAACAAAGGAAAAAATGCGACCTTATCAAGGCAACCAGGAAGATGAAGATCCAGATATTAAAAAAATTAAGAAGGTAAACATGAAGTCTTTTGTGCTTTAAAGGGAGAAGGGTGGGATGAGGGCTGTACTTCCATATTTTGATCTGTCTAGTTTTATTTATTTTTTTTAAAGTATACTCGAATAGCAAGTCTTCCTGTGCCCTGGCCCTACTTAAATCTCTTCAATTATGTATATTTTAGTGCCACATTAATCTTGTGATATATTTGCATAAAATCCTTTATGGAATGTGCCTAGTTTCTGTCTTTTTCTGGGATGTACAGTTTGAGCCAGGATCAGCATTGAGCTGGTAACTTGGTGAGTTTTCCTTTTCATGTAGATTAACCATTGTTTCAGAAGCTGGGAATGCCTCTTTTAGTAGCAAAGAGAGAGAGAGCTTTAAATCTGTGTGTAGTTCACTGCATTCTGCATCTTGGTAATTTTGACAGTTGGGCACCTTTTATTTTTAAGTTATTTTTTTCAAAGTAAACTGATACCAGTGAAATTTTGCAGTTCTCCTTCAAGATAAATGATCAAGATCAGGGCACAGACATAATGAAATTTCCTGTGACCAGATGTGGACCTCTTCTGTAATCTTTAATCCACTTGCAACTTCACTAGATGTTTTGCTTAGTTAGATTTTTCCATGACATAGAGTTGCTTTTTAAGAATGCCAACGATCTGTCTTTTTGAATATCATGTTTGTTGCCTTGGTGTCTGATACCAAGCAATGTATTGATACATAGCTTTGAATACACATACCAAGTGTTATCTTTTCAAAATGGAAGCAAACTGAGCTTAAAAAATCATTAAAGTGTTCTGCCAATAATGATACTGAGTCTGTGTTGGAATGTGTTACCTGGAGGTATTGCAGGATACCTTTGGGGTATAAGAGAAATGTTTTAGGGGAAGGAAGAAGGAACTGTACTCATGCTGATGGGAAGGGAGCAACACTCCAGCTTGTAGTATAAAATTCCCTTCTATGTATGCCATGTCTTACAGTCGGTTTCTTGGCAACAATTACGGCCCCTAACAAACAGAAATGTAAAATATATTTAATTACAGAACAATTATATATCAATAAGGGAACATTTTTATTTTTGAGCACTTTTATTTTTGACAGTTATTTCTACAGTGAAGAGCTTATGACAAGTCATGTAATGTGGTTTTTTTCTTACTTTCTTTTTCTGCATGATCCCTTTTTAGGTTCAGAGCTTTATGCGGGGCTGGTTGTGCAGGAGAAAATGGAAAACTATTGTCCAAGATTATATTTGTTCTCCTCATGCAGAGAGCATGAGGAAGAGGAACCAAATAGTTTTCAACATGGTGGAGGCTGAGTCTGAGTATGTACACCAGCTTTATGTCCTGGTGAACTGTTTCCTGCGGCCCCTGAGGATGGCAGCAAGCTCCAAGAAGCCGCCCATTAGCCATGATGATGTCAGTAGCATTTTCCTCAACAGGTATAGGGGATTTATTTGGGATTTTTTTTTTTATTTTGGGAGGTCTTTGTGGCTTTTTTTTTTTGGTTTGTTTGTTTGTTTGTGGGTTTCCTTAACTTTGTTTGTTCTCATTCTGGTTCAGCTGAAGGCAGAGTCCTGGTCTCTCTTTTGGCTCTGGTGCAGGTGGTGTCACTGAGGCAGACACGTTTCCAGGGCTGAAAGGCAAAGGTGCTGCAGGTGATGCTGTCGGAAACGAGCACCATCTCTTTACCTTCCTACATTCTGTGTCTTCCTCTGCTAGAGGGAAAAAAGGACAGATGGTGCCTCTTGGGACAGTTCTCATAATCTTCTGTCACCTTTTCTATTTCTTTTTTTCTTTTAAGAGAGCAAAACTGGACTTAGTGGCCTCATATGATCCCGATTAAGACCCCGAGGATGAGAATGTCAAAGCTTCTATTTTCTGTTGTCCTGCCTAAGGAGTCTCCTTCCCTCTCACTTGTCTTTTCATATCCTGCAAAAAAAGAATTGTTCTTTCATTAGGCATCCAAGTACTGCTGTAATGAGCATGTTCAAGCAGCCCAGGAGGCATCTAACATTAGATACAGGATTGGGATTGCATCCAAGCCTGCCCCAAACTTCTGAGAAATAGAATATGTTCCTTTAGTCATGAGGCAGGTTTCCTTTCCCTTGTTAGAATAGGAATACAATGTTAGAATATTTATATTGAATACTATGAGTTTTTTAGAAGCACTGAGCTAGTATTTTTAAACAATGCAATAAAAAAAGCGCACTTATTTCCATAACAATAACTGTCTTCTGGTGTTTTTCTAGCAAAGTGCGAAAGAGGAAGAGATGTTTCTCTGCAAATTATTAATCAGAAAATAAAACCAGAATTGTCTTTTTGTTTGTTTAAATATTTGTTTTTCAGTGAAACAATCATGTTTCTTCATGAGATATTTCACCAGGGCTTAAAAGCAAGAATAGCTAACTGGCCTACCTTAATTCTAGGTAAGTTACTTTATTTTCTGTAGGGGTGTAACTTTCATATTTATTTTTGAAAATTTAGTAGGGATTTTTTTTTTTTCTAAAGACATGACTTTTAAAAGTCCTTTTGAAGGGAATGCATTTGCAGAGTTAAAACCACAAGATCAGCTGTAGTGGAAATCCCATGTGGGCAGTAATGGTCTGTATATGAGAATTCCTCTGCCCCAAGCATTGATTAGACTTGTATTTTTGGTAATAGTATCTGACCATTAGGTAATCAGAACAACCATCACTGGGCAGGTGAAAGAGCTATGTTTAATGTTTCTAAATTGTCAGTATATTGGAAACAGAACTGATTATAGTAATTCCCTTCCAGAAAAAAACCCTGCTTTTTTAAAAAATATATTTCAATCCATGGGTAGCTGGGGGAAAAAAAGGCATTTCTCTGCTTTTTCTAGCTGACTTATTTGACATTCTGCTGCCAATGCTGAACATATATCAAGAATTTGTTCGGAATCATCAATATAGCCTACAAGTGCTGGCAAACTGTAAGCAAAACAGAGATTTTGACAAGCTCTTGAAGCAATATGAAGCCAACCCAGCATGTGAGGGCCGAATGCTGGAAACTTTCCTTACCTACCCCATGTTTCAGGTACTCCTTGTGTATTTTTTGTGTATATTTGGTTTTACTGTTTGGTTCATTCATTTTAGGTTACTGACATTGCAATCAATTGAAGGCTCTTCTTGCTTAACTAGAAATATTCTCCTGAAAATTAGTTCAGTTTAATTCATTTTGTTGTTACACCAAGATTCTGGCTGTGGAGATTTCTTCCCCAGCTATGCTGGCTCATCTTTGTTGCATCTTAAGAATGCTGAGGGGCAGTATGGGATGAGGATGGCACCAAAGAAAATCGACAAGGAGCAGTTCCTTGACTTAGGACCCCTGATTATAAAGTCCAGAGAGAGATGTAACTTAGAGCAGCCATAAGCACCTTACTGGGAATACATTTTATATCTTTCTCCCTGCTTTGTTCCCGAGTGACTTAGTCTTCAGAAAATGAAAAATAAACAGCAAAAGTTTTGAATGGTACTTACCCTCCTGGTATTTTACTGTGGTCTGCCTGGAATAGACATTTGCAACTGTTTTAAGATGTCTGTGAAGCACTGGTCTGAGAATTCTGTGTCTTTTTCATTTAACCTGACATTTTACTCATCAGAGGAATATGAAACCCCTCAGTTTATGCAGTTCTTGGCAAGCCACACAGAGAAAGAAAAGGGGCATCAGAGACGCTTATGTTAGTGGTAGTTATTCATGTTAGCCTAAGGAACCATTAGCACCTGCAACAATACTTTTTTAATTTTTGAATGGTAGATTTTAAAGTTTTTATGGGTTTGAGGTTTTTATAGGTTGAGTTGAAACCAGGTCAAGGAAAGAAAGAGATGGTCCTGTTCCTGTGTGATGAGGAATGCTATTATGTCATTGCTGATGACTTTCCACTTGAGCATAATGTTGCCTCTCCTCCTACATAAATCTTGTTGTGTCAGACCAGTTATGCTGCACCATCACTTGGTTCTGTTAAAAGCACTGAAGGGTCCTTCTTTCTGTGGTTAAAAGCTCTGAAGGGTCCTTGTTACCCTGTATCCTTTCATAGTCAAATACTGGACATTCTTCAAGCTCTTTTTGTGCAATGTGAATTTTATCTGAATGCAGACAGGTCACCTGGTATTTTCAATGTCAAAAGAAATTTACATGCTCATAATCTATTAAAATTGAGGGAAGGTATATATGGATTTACTGATATTATATCTTATTGGTTTCAAGATTCCCAGATATATTATAACACTTCATGAACTTTTGGCTCACACACCACACGAACACGTTGAGAGAAAAAGCCTTGAATTTGCTAAATCTAAACTAGAAGAACTTTCAAGGTAAGATTTTTCTACCTTATGTCTGATAATTTTGAATTAAAGGTTTTGAAAAGAAAAAACAGTTTTTCTTTATTTTTATTTGGTTTTGTTCCTTTAAAACAAATATGTATTTTAAAGAAAAGGATAAAACCCAAAACAGAAGATAATGAAAAACAACAAAACTATCTCAGTGTAATATTTTGACTGTTCTATTTTTATTTTTTTTTAGCAAATTTATATCTACAAGTGTCTCCTTGTGTTTTGGTTAGGGGAGAATCAAAATCACTATAGAAACCACCTACTCCTGGGTTATGAACAAGACGTTTTCTTTACATAAAGGAATTTTATTTTTCTTAATTTAAAGAGAGAAGAGTATTTTAAATAATCATGGTCTTGGAAAGTACTTAGTTCTCTATCTGTGTTATATTTTTTGTGAGCTAATGTGAAAATTGACTTTCATATATGCTTCAAATAATGCCAGATAAACAGGAACTAGATATATTCTGAGAACTGATGCTCCCTGTGGAAACCTCCAAAATGAAGCTCTTCCCTGAACCCCCAGACCTTTCTCAGATGTTCCTCTCATCAGCCCAGTGAGAAATGTGGTTCTCGTCTCTGGGAAAGGCAGTTTTCTGCTGTGAACAAAGAGACCATGAGTGAACTCCAGGATATAAATATTCAGTGTCTGGAGTATTCACTAAGGGTGGGCTTGGAGAACAGTTAGTTGTAAGAGATCTGCACGAGCAGCTTCGGGCTGGCTTCATCTCGTAAGTCAGAGTTCATTGCTGATCCAACTGATTCATCACTGAACATTCAGAACTGGAGTCTGAGATTGACTGATCCTCCCTGCTCATAAATACAGTATAGACCATAAATATAAAACAAAATGACTCGTTTCTATCCCTTTAATGTAACTCTGAGGGAAGAGGAGATTCCAGAAAGTGCAGTCCAGTTCCACTTTAGGAAAATATCATTACAAGATCATATAAACTCCTGGGTTGGTTTCAGCATCGAAAAAAAGAAAAAAAAAAGGAAAAAGAAAAAAAAAAATCTGAATTTTTCTCTGTAAGGGGAAGATGCCTATTAAAAAAGCAGTAAGGAAAGGAAATGGTGAAGTATCAAGGCTGTGGTTGTTGAGGGGGAGAGGAGAGGAGAGGAGAGGAGAGGAGAGGAGAGGAGAGGAGAGGAGAGGAGAGGAGAGGAGAGGAGAGGAGAGGAGAGGAGAGGAGAGGAGAGGAGAGGAGAGGAGAGGAGAGGAGAGGAGAGGAGAGGAGAGGAGAGGAGAGGAGAGGAGAGGAGAGGAGAGGAGAGGAGAGGAGAGGAGAGGAGAGGAGAGGAGAGGAGAGGAGAGGAGAGGAGAGGAGAGGAGAGGAGAGGAGAGGAGAGGAGAGGAGAGGAGAGGAGAGGAGAGACATTGAGATACAAAGATGAAGCAAGGATAGAGTGGGAACCTAAAGCCATGGAGAGGAAATCTACAATGTTCCCCACACAATTCAAGGCAACACTTCCCTGTTTGTGGCAGCCCAGCCTATTAAAGATCAAGTTCTCGTCTATCGTCTGTGAAGTGTTTGTAGCTCGGTGGCATCTGTCAGATGTGTTCAGGAACAGTCACTAAACTAGCCTAGCAAAATTGGCTCCACTGCTGAAAAATCAAAATGATCACAAGAATGATTTGAAAAGAAGAGGAAAAAAGGCAAGAGACCTGCTCTGGAGTGATGAGGCACTAGGTGGATTAATCTGCTCTGTACCGATGGTGAAGGGCATGCACTGTGTCTTTACACGTTATAAACAGAGCAGGAGATCTTTCTCCTTTTACAAGCCTTCATTAGGATCAGCTGGAGGTGGGTGCCCGACCGGTCGCCAAAAAGCACCTCGGAGGAGAAAATGTGCAATAGCTTTGACCATTGAAATGCAGACAACTTCCACTTCACGAACTCCCCACACCCCTGGCTTCGAAAGTCTAGTGGTCCTTCTGTGGGCAAGGTCTGGAGTTAGGGTGAGGGGATGAAAACCGCCCAACCTTGGGAGGGGGTAGTCTTGCTCTTTGCATGGTCTATCCATGTCTTTTGACGGCTCAGTCTAATAAGGTCTTGCTGCTTTGAAGCAGTCTTTTCTGGATCTTTCTCCCAGCTGACACTGCGTCCCCTCTATTTGCACGTCTGCTGTTTTCTCCTCCTCCGTGCTTTGGTCGCCATGTTCGGGCCGCGGCGGCGCTCGACGGCAACTGGCTGGAGAAAAGGGAAAACAAAGGGGTGAATAACGCGGTGATTAGGAGAGGGGCGAACATTTAACAAGGAACATTGAACTAACAAAAGGGCTTCATTTGCAACAAAGTTGCCTCGTTTTAGGCTGATCTATCTCAACAGACACAGCAGGTGTGAGGTAGAAATTTTGGGGAGATAAAGTGCATTTTTGCCTTGTCCCCAACAGAGTGATGCACGACGAGGTGAGTGACACAGAGAACATCCGGAAGAACCTGGCCATAGAGAGGACCATCGTGGAGGGCTGTGACATATTGCTAGATACCAGCCAAACCTTTATACGCCAAGGTAAGACATTCCTCTGCAAAACTGCCCAATAATCATGAAAAAAACTGCACTAAAGGCAGCAGGGCTCACAGTGCCATCGTCAGGGTGGGCGCTGCACTAGGCACGGGTCAGCGTCCTGAGCCTGCCCCAGGTCGCTGCAGGGTGAGTCACAAAATGCCCTGAAAACAGGTGTTACAAATATGTCGTTTATAACACAGGTGATTCAGTTCTGTGCTGTTTTCTTCAGGAGCCATGAAAATCAGCAGCATGTGAGTGGCAAAGTCCCCATGGGACTGTAATTCACATTCTGCCCGGACTGTGGCCCCAAGGGGATGGAGCAGGGGAAGAGCAGCACTCTTTTCCTTTCTGTCTATTGATGGTAGCTTTGGAAACTCGTTCTGTTGAAAATTAGTTATAGCAGAGGTGGAATTTGTTGTTAAGTTCCAAAAAACTATACTAGAATTGTGTTTCCATTTTAAATAAGGGACAGTTTTCGCCAGGAACTGCAAACTGGTTACAATTCTTACTTGGTGGTGTTTACTTTAACTGCTTATTTTTCTCCCATTTATAGAATATTTTACTTTTGGATCTCTTAAAGCAAGTTACTGGGTTTGTACACAGTAACAACAGATCTGTAGTGCAGGATTTTGACCGGTTTTGCGCCTTTTGCTGAAAAGCATTAAATATACTAAAGAAAGGTTAGGAATATAATTTAGGTGCATCTCTTCACAAAACCTTTTCTGGATAACCTCAGCAGAACATCTGGTATTTGATGAGGCCATATTGCACCTGGTAATTAATAGGTGTTCTGTACATATTGAATTCCATTTTGTGCTACTTCTGTAATTATGTGGCCAAACTGTTAAATTTTCTGTAATAACTTCCAATATTATTTTTACAATACACGAACAATATTGTTTTTACAAACCCTATTAAATTACTTGATTCTTCATTTAATCTATGCATTTGTTATCTCTGAGCTGTTTTAAGAGTTATGAATATAGCTTTAAGAAAAAAAGACAAGTTGTCTTGCACCCACAGTCAAAAAATGATAATGCTGTGGTTATCCTAGGTTGACTTGTACCATGAAATCAAATTAAATTTTAGAATTTTTTTCAAGATTATTACAATATGTAATACAAATATATATTTTTGTTTATTAGGGTTTTCCCATTAAGACTGACTGATAATGTTTTGTCTGTGTACCCACTGATTCATCAGTAAAACTTAAATTTTTTTTTCTGTGTGAATCAGTCTGAACAAATTACTGTTGGTGTGTTTGGCCCAGGCCAAAGCCTGTAAGTAAATTAAATTTAGATTTATTTCTAGGCACACAGTCAGAGGACAGTGGACAGGAGTGTGTGTTACACAAGGTTGTATCAGGTTATCTGGTGGAACATCCACTGCATGTGATTCTGTGCAAGGGCAGAAATCTGAATAAAGCAAATGAAGTAATTGAGCTAATTTTCCTTTTACATCTGACAGTGGGGTCACTTTGGCAGTATGTCCATTTCCTCTGATTTCAGTTAGGCTTCTATTTGTTGTGTTGATTAGTGTACATGGGCACAGGAACCTCTTTTTCAGCTTAAAACAGGAGAGAGGTGCCATTACATTTGTTCAGGCTTTTTTTTTTTATGTCTATTAATTACAATTTTTTTTTTTGTGTTACAGACTTTATATTTTTAATAAGAGATTGATTCTGTTGAGTTGTATATGTTGCGACCATAGGAACTGTCCCTGGCAGTGTTTTGCAATGTGGATTGTGAATTCTCCTTTGAGTTTCTTGGGGGTCTGATTTTCCCTGCCTCTTACTTAGGTACAGATTTTATAGTCAGGCACACAAACAAGTGAGGAACATTTTCTTTGTGAGACTAAAGGAACTTGTGGAGTCTCAAATCTGTTGACATCCAAACAACTGGGCACCTCGAGCCCCTCTGGTGCCTTCAAACACTCTGATGTTTCTGCCATCAGCTCCTGTGAATTTACCTCTGCTGATAAAGATACCATAACCACAAAGTCATGCAATAGCTGAAGTTGTAAGGAGCTTTGGAAATTATCAATTCCAGTCTCAAAGCAGCAGCAGCTGGAGGAGGTTGCTTTCTGCCGTGTCCAGTCAGTATTTTGTTGTTTCCAAGGACAGAGATTCCACAGCCTCCCTGAATGAGCAACCTCTTCCAGTGTTGAACCCTCTAAGCAGTAAAAACAAACAGCAAAAAAGAGTAAAAAGCCTGAAAACCTCCAGCATGAGGAAAGCCAGACTGCATTGGTAAATCAGACACTTAAGCGTACACCTCTGAATGTTTGGGTTTGTTTGTAAATACAGCCTTTTATATTTCTTGGATTGAGCAAAGGCTGAGAGAGTGACCGTTGAAGCATTGAAGTGCTAGGACTGTGGCTGGATAAAAGTCATGGGATTACACTATTGTCCAAACTGTACTGTTAGTGAATGTTCTAAAATTAGCTTCACTTGCTCATTGCATCTGTACATTCGCCAATTGTGACCATTTTTTTCCTTAAGAGGAAATCTGTGCTAGACCCAATGCCCAGTTTTGTTAACCACTAAAGCCTGATGAGAATGCCCAAGGTCCTTGCTTGGTGTGAGCCATGCAGATGTGTAGATGTGTTCCACTCTGCAGATTTGAAAGAGGGAAAATGCAGTCTCTATTTTCTGCTTTTAGAGAGAGGTTTGCTCTGCTTTACCTTATTAAACAGTATTTCAGCTCCGTGAAAGAACATTGTTTAACCTTCAGCCCATTATGGCACAACAGAGTATGTTAGTCCTGAAAGCATTCTAATAAAAATAAAAATAAATAAATAAACAAAATTTAACTGTAAACTTACTGTTGTCAGCATATCATATTTATAGGTACTATTACTCTATTAAGCAAAGCAGAAACAAAATTTACAGATTGGATATTGTTACCCTAAATGTGCAGATGAAATTTTAGGACTAAAAGTACCCTGGAATTTTGTCTGAGAGTTGTTTTGAACATGCTGGCCTTGCAGTGTGGCATGAGGTACAGTCAGTGTAACATAGAAAAGTCACTGTTCCAACATATGGACCTGGTCTCTTCTGTCTCTCTTACAGCTGAGGCAGGCTGGCTGTTTGTCCAGGGGAAATGCACAACAGCCAATAAATATTTATGGGTTTGAGTCAGAATGTAAGTGAATCTGAAATGTTCCAAATTCCTTTGCAAAATTCTAGAGCATAACTTCACTGTTCTGTTTCAGTGACACAAGCTATGTTATACACGTTTAGTCTAAAAGTGAAATATCTGTCAGGGAACACTGTTCTCTGGTGAATTTATTGCTGTGTATTTTCCCTTGTCAATAGAAGTTTACGTATTAATAATTTAAGGCTACTTAAATATATATATAGAGAGCTAAGTGTATAAAGATGTAGATAAATAGCAGCTTTCGCAGTTACTGCTATTTCTCTGTTAATTTAAGCTTGTGTGTGTGAATTTTGAGAAAGATAATTCTTTTGACAACACAGAGTAAGAATTGCTAATCTAATATTTCATGGATAATTCTGTCAGGCTGGCATTGTGTCAGGATGCTGCCTCTACTCTGAGCTTTGATGCAGCTATGCTAGTTCGTATCTGGAAGAGGCAGGTCAAAGCCTTCTCCTCCTGCTTGTTCTGCTGTGCAGCGCCCTTTGCCTGATCAGTTTCATGGTGCTTTTGTGACCTTGCTCCTATCAGGGAGCTAAGTCAGCTGCCTGTTCCCAGCATTATTTTCCTGCTGGTTTAGCTGTATGAGTACCTGATGCTGGAACAAGACATGAGCCAGTGTAAAGGTAATAGTGAGGAGAGATGTGTGGGAATGAGACTAGGAGGTCTCTTGGCTGCCCTGTCTGCTAACAGCAAGTTGTATGCTAGAAATCTTTCTGTTTAATCTACAAAGGAGTTGCACTTCACCACCAAATTTAACTCCTGCTCCAAATTTGGAGGTGATACACATGGTGGGATCAATCTGGAAAAGTTGGTCACAGACTGAGATCTGAAACAGTGGAGAAGCAGAACTCTCCCCAGCCTGGAGCTCTGCAAAGCAAAATTCAGGCTTATGTAAGCAGGTTCAATTTAGTTCGGGAGTGTTTTACTGGTAACACATTTCAGATGTTTTACTGGTAACACATTTCAGATGAGCTGTGGAGCACTGGCAATTATGCAGTACAAGATAAGATGAAGAAACGCGCTTCATTTCCATCTCTCTTGCACATGGACACACACACAAATTCCTTTCCACCAAAAAGAACTTTTCCACGTTCTCTCCATTCTCTGTCTCTCTGGTTTAGAAGTGTGTTGTCTTTTGCAAGTGTAGTGGCTGTCCAAGTGGTGTTTGCTGTTCAGCCACATTTTCATGTTCATGTTCATATTTGCTGTTCAGCCACATGTTCATTTCACGTCAATGGCCTCTTAGTGTGTTTAATTGCCTAATCAGCCCTAGAACTAATCCTGCCATGTACATAAGTGTTAGTCTAGACTGTACTTGAGTTTATTTATGATAAACAAAGGGAACTTGTGCAGTAAAAAAGAGATTGACTTGTGCTTAAAAGAGACGCTGATACACATTCATACTGGAATGAAGAGTTGCATTAATTAACGTAATAGTATTCAATGAAAAAACAACTTGAGCACTGCCCACTAAATATTAGTGTAATACAGTAAGTTCTGCATCTTTGTTATCAGGTTCCCTTATCCAAGTCCCCTCAGTTGAAAGGGGAAAGCTGAGTAAAGTTCGCCTGGGCTCACTGTCTTTGAAGAAAGAAGGAGAAAGACAATGCTTCTTGTTTACAAAACATTTTCTAATTTGTACGAGAAGTTCAGGAGGAAAACTGCATCTTCTTAAGGTATGGACTTAGATTTAAAATGAAGACACATCTTTGGTGAACTGTCAACCTTTTACTGTTTTAGGGCTTTCTCCTGAGCTTTGCGTTAGTGGTTATAAGCAAAAGTGGGATGGTGCACAATGTTTAATTGCTTTGTCTATTCATTACAAATAACAGAATTCAGTCAATTTTTTGTTTTAGATCCAGTTGATTCTAGCAAACTGGGGATTAGAAACAAGGCATTGATGTATCTATTTTTTTTGAAGTAGTGATTAAATTCAGTGTATGTAGCACTGAATTTAAGTCAATTTTTAGTGCATAAATCAGTCAGTACAACCCTGCAGAATTGCCAAAGAACATTTTCCAGTGCTCTAATAAAATTAATTTTCAAAGTCAATTCTGTTTTCCTGAACAGCATGTTCTCTTAAACTAAAATGTCATCTAAGAACAATCTAGTTATATTTGTTGAGAATCATGCTTTCATAGTGCTGGCTTATGGGTAGTTCATGGAGTGGATTATGTTGAATAGATTTTTAATTTGGCATACCAAGAGGTTATTAAGGTTCTTGTGCTTTCTCACTTTGTACCTCTTAAGTAGTTCAAGTGCTTATGCAGAATAAATAGAGTCTAATGGAACTTTTAAAAAACCTTGTACATATTTCACTTAAATTCAGAAGATGAAATTCTGGTTAATTTTTTTTGGAACTTGTGAACAAGTCTGCGTGTGCCATAAATTACAGTGTGGTAAAAGTGAAAAAAGTTTTGTGCACTGTACTATTGATCTGTTGGATTAAAAAAAACCATTATATTTAATCTGTTTGGGTTTAGTTCTTTAAGGAAAAAATGTGCATCAGGAAATTGATATATCTTCCTTAGACCTCTGAGTAATGTAAAATGTTAGAGTAAGGCATGTCAACATTTAAAAATACCTGTGACAAATGGAATAAATAACATCGGTGTGAAATGTGCTTTTTTCCCCACAGACAGGAGGTGTTCTGTCTCTAATAGAGTGCACACTGGTTGAGGAGACAGAAGCAAGTGATGATGATTGTAAGTTAAATTCAGCTGTCAGTAGTAAGTACAGTTTCTAGTTTCCTAAAATTAGTGCCTTTTTTTTTTTCCCATAAGAGCAAACAGATGTGTTTTTGTGAAACCAGTAGAATACAGTAGAAACTGATTCAGTAGAATGGCTTTTCTAGTAATGGACATGCTGGCTTAGATGGGGGGATTGTTTTGTTGTATTTGTTCCTGCTGTTGACACCCCTTACTGGATTTTCAAGAGGGTTGGCTGGAGAAATGTGACAAAGTATTTGCTGACTTTTGTATGCAAGTTCACCCAGAGCCTCTTGGAAAATAAAATAAAAATTTTAAAAAATTGAAGGAAAAGGAAAAATGCCTTAAGTAAGCAGCAGATAATTAGCTTTCTGAAATACTTGGGGGTTGAGTGATCTGGAAGAATTAATGGGAAGTTTTTTGTCTTGGGCTCCCCACAAATCTGGACTGCAAGCTTGTTCAAATGGAATTACAAAATACAGTCTCAGGCTGATTTCATTATTACTCCTTTTGGCTTCCATCCTGCAGTTTGTCAAATTTTGGACTTGAATTGTGAAAGTAGTTTCATTAATTGAGTGATACTTGTAGTATGCTGAGGATATATTAGCACACAAGGGTGATAAGAAACTTTATCTTGAAGAGCAAATCCCAGTATTTTTATGCTTGGCACATAAGAACAACAAAATGAGTTGTTGGATACCTAATTGGATTTGCTCTTTATCAGGAAGATGTTTTAATTTCCATTGTAAATGAAACCACTGTTTTCTTCATCTTACACTCTGATGTTTCATGTTGTGTCTTTTTTTCTCCCCCTCTGGCTGTAAAGCAAAAGGTTCTGGGCAAGTGTTTGGACACCTGGATTTCAAGCTCATAGTGGAGCCTGCAGATGCTCCTCCTTTCACTGTTGTCCTTTTGGCCCCATCACGGCAGGAGAAAGCTGCGTGGACAAGTGACATCAGCCAGGTACCTCTGTGCTTTTCCCACCTGGTTTTAGTGAGGTCTTCATTCACTCTATGCTTCTGAAAACCAGCCTGGCACAAGGCTGCTGAATATCTTTGATCTACTGTGTTATATATGAAAAGCCCTTAGTGCTCCCTGTTCTCAAAATTCTTTTGTTGCGTTTGAGTCACCAGAGAAGGGTGTTTCTCAAAAACAGAGATGGGGTATAAATTTCAAAATTGTCCATGAACAAACATAGTGTAAGCATTTTTATGTCTAAGGAGAGCCCATCCAGATACATACTTTGATTTAAAAAGAAGGACAGTACTGGTTTGTTCATGATTTTCATACAGATCAAAAACCACCTAAGAATCCTAGCTGGAAAATGATACCATATCACATCAATAATGAAGTAAGAAAATGGGATAAACTGTTTTTTCGACCAAAGATGAATACTAACAAACCATGATAAATAATTGCTGAGCATTCTGACAGTGTGCAGGAACTGTCTGTGTTGTAAATGAATGAAAAGGGTATTTAAAATTTTTTAAATGTCAGGGATAAGTTTGGGTTTTTTTTAATCCCTTTTAGTTAAAAACATAACAGACAAACTTCATCATAATCTGTTTGAGGGAAGAGGTTGAATGCAATCAAAAAAACCCCCTGAACTTCCAGCTAACCAGTGCTAAATCAAGGCTATTTGTGTTTTGTTTATGCACATGAACAAGAACATAGATCTCTCATAGTTCTGAATTCAGGTCCTATCCTCTATTAATTTAGAGAGAAATAGCTGATTAGAGGAATATCAGCATGGAATGTCATGCATTTCCAAAGTTGCTATTATTGCTGGCAACATCTCCAGATGAATCATCATCATAATGAGTAGAAATTGCTTAAAAATAAGAATTCTGACTTATTTTGTGCTGGATTAACATTTTTGAAAGAACAAAAATAGGAAAATAAAAATCTCAAAATACAGTAGAAGCTGCAACTTGCTGTGTTACAGACAGACTTGGTTGAAGAATTTTTTACAAAACAGATTTTCAGAAAATTATGTTGTTCCATTGATGTGTAAAATTATTGGAGTTATTTGCTGGCATGGAAAGACCATTTGAGAACATGAGTAAGTCCTAAATTATAAATTATAATAATTTAAAAAGCCATCTGATACCATGATTGGTGCTAAGGGCTTCTTTGAAATATTTCAAGGTCTAATAGGGGAAATGTAAATATTTCTACTAAATGTGTTTCTCATTGCTTTTAGGTAATGATTTCAGAAAATCATGCTGTGAATTATTGCAACTGCAATTTCCAAATAATCTTAAAATCCTGAATTGAAACCCACATAAAGCTACATAGATGATATTTTAAATTTATAGCTATAGATATAATCTAAACTGAAGAGGCCTGTGATTATCAGGTTTGAGCAATCCAATATCAATCACTGCTCTGCTATGAAATGTTCCAAAGCCTGAAGGCTACATATTTTCTTGAAGTCAAGATAAATGTGTGTGATAATTTTTGAAACTCCTTTTCACTGATGTTAAGGAGTATATTATATATATATATATATACACATACACACACTTATGTATGTATGTATGTGTATGTATATGTATATATATCTATATGTATGAATAAAAGTAGAAAATATTAGGAAGACAAGAGCCCTGCAGGGTTTGATAGCAGGTCCAGCTACTTACCCAGCTCTGTTCCCTTCTTTGGGCTCATCTGAACTACATAAAAGTGCTCATAAAAGTCCCTCCTAATTCCCCACCCCAAATATTTATACAAGACTTTGCAGGGAACAGCTTGGACAGCTTCCTCACAGCTGTGTTTCACAAGAAGCAGCACTTGAATTTGTTTTTACAAGTGTATTTCTGGAAGCTTTTTATATTTCCTTCTGGTCTTTTGCACAGAGTAAAGGTTAAGGTATTACTGTACCCCTTGGTGTGTAAAGCATTCTGACTTTCTTGTGGTCTTGATTTCTCAAGCTTACACTCTTTCAGGAAATACTAGAAGTAATGAGTTTTGTTCCCTTTCAAAGGAGCTTCAAAGGAAACATCACTTCCAACTCAAAATAGTTAATCATGTGGAAAAAAAAGGTTGCTGAACAGAATACCCTGAGAGGCAAAGGCTAGAGAAGCATGTCGACTCCAATTCTTGCATCACTGCTTTTCATTTGAGAAAATACTTTGTCTTAATCAGCCCATACCCTGCAAAAGCTGTACTTCGTACTTATAGGGATATGAAAAGTCTGGGAATAAGTCTCCTAACCCTGTGTTTTGATTTTAACAGTTTTCAACGTTTATTTTCACAGTGTATTGATAATATAAGGTGCAATGGATTAATGACAATAGTGTTTGAAGAAAACTCCAAAGTCACAGTGCCACATATGATCAAGTAAGTGCAACAGAGAACAGAGAAAATAGATTGTTGTGTTTCTTCAATAAAAATTTTAACAAGAGAAGGCATGTGTTTAAAAAACGCAAACCTTTAGGTTGAATGGAACTGATTGTATATCCCAAAACATATATTTTCAAATCCCTTTTGTGGAATTGTAGGGGTCACTCAGAGTGGTGAACTCTGAATTCACGGTGCTGGATCACAACTTAGGTTTTTCTGGGTTTTGAGTAGTTGGCTTCAGTTATGCCTCCAATAAATGATTTTGTTCTCAATTAGCTTTTCCTTATCATCTCATAATTTTGTTGGAGATTTTTAAAAACATTTTCAGAATTTATATGACTACAGACAAGTACCATTTTCAAGGATATTTTGTTATATTAGCCAAAGGTTTTGTTTTCTATATTTCTGTTAAAAATTATTTTCTGTCATGATTTTAACTGATCACATCAAAGTAGCACATTTATAAGGCTGCTTCCCTTACCTTTGGATTCTCTCAGTTATTAACTGTGGTAAGTAGTTTTTGTTTCTAGTGAGATATTTTCAGTACATGATTCCAGATTTTCAACACGACTTGAATCTTCTACATACCTCAATTTACATGAGTTTTCCTTATTAGTATCCAATGAATATGTGAGCGAAACATAGGGATAGACATAAAACTATTTCTCGCCATTATCTGTCACATCTCTTGGTTTCTCAAATGCCTCTTCTCTCTTTGTGCTTAGAAATGGGAGAGAGAAAACATCTGGGAATGCGCTGTTAGGGCACATACCTTTGATCCCTGGAAATAACGCATTTTATTGTCTTCAGCTTTATTCCAGGAACTCTGCAGTGCATAAACACTTCTGTCACCTGCTGAGTTTAAAAGTACATTTGTCCCCTTTCAAAGTACACTAGGACCTCAGTCCCAGTGCCAATAGAAAGGAATATTAATTCTAAAGAACATACAGACCTTCACAACAGACACAAATTTTGTGTTCTCCTTCTTAAATTTTACTTGCCTGATTTGAAGCACAGTTTGACTTTCAAAGTCAGATGTCATTGGATGATATAAACAAAAAATTGCCACTTTTTGGAGGGTTTAGAAAACAGTTTAGAAAACAAGATTTTGTTGTTGTTGTTTCTTTTATGTGATACAGTGTAGAATTGTGTGGAATATCCTGATCTTTCTTCTGAGAAAATCCAGTAATTTTTAACTGGGTAAAAGATGGGGTATATTGAAAGATTCTTTACTTACTTAGTATTCATCCTGTTTATTTACAAACTCAGCAAAACAGACTTGGAGGGGAAAAAATGCCCGTTATGGTTAGGCTTATGTAAATGATTCTTGCTAAGCAAAAATTGGTTGGTTTTTGGTTTTGTTTTTGTTTGCCCTAAAACAAAGATTTTTCTTGGTTTCTGCTTTGAAATTTGAGATGTTTTGTGCTGTTCCCTCTTTCTTCTTTTAAAACAAAAAGTAATTGTTGGAGCTGAAGGCAGATGTTAATTTGCAGGTAAGCCTTAAACCTATCTTAATGGGTTAATTTTTCTGGGTTTTTTAGGATCCATTACTTTAATTTAGATAAAGCTTGATCCTAGCAGAAAACATTGCAAACAATTATTCCATACTGAGATTTTAGTAATATTGACCTATGGGCCATACTAGCTTGAAAAAGACAAGAGGGGACAATTCTGCTACCTGTTCCATTTCAGGACAACAGGACTTAGATTTTCAAATCTAAACAGGATTAAGGCTTTGAAGAGTAAAAAGTTTGCCAAAAATAAAATTTAAGTTCCTTTAGTTATGGAAGCAGGTATCACCACAAATTTAAAATTTTCTCGCATTGGTGAAACACAGTAGTGCGTAAATACTTGCTGCTTTTATGTTGACAGAAACAGCTAAAGGTGTACCGCTCCTTAGCCATGATCACTCATTAGTAAAGTGTTTTAAATTTGACTTTTGTGTAGATCCGACGCTCGTCTTCACAGAGATGACATTGATATTTGCTTCAGCAAAACCCTGAATTCCTGCAAAGTCCCACAAATCCGCTACGCGAGTGTGGAACGCCTGTTGGAGCGGCTGACAGACCTGCGGTTCCTGAGCATCGACTTCCTCAACACCTTCCTGCACACCTACCGCATCTTCACCACCGCCGCCGTGGTCCTGGAGAAGCTCTCTGACATCTACAGGCGGCCCTTCACCTCCATTCCTGTCAGGTGATCACGGGGGTCTCCACCTTGCTGTGACCTTTCTGTCACAGATTTTTGGAAGAGATACCACAGCCTAGGTTGTTGTTCATTTTGTGGGTGTTTTTTCTTATTATCTTCTGCTTGTAAATAATCTGAGAAAAAGGTTATTAGTGTGCAAACAGGGCATCAGTTTTAAGGAGGGTCTGTCTCAGCTATATGCCCAAGCTTTGAGGACTAAGTGTCACACAGATTTTGCAGTACCATGCAGATTGGTTCAAAATTTAAGTGTTTTCACTTCAATCTGTTCAGCGTTTGGTACCGTGTCGCTTTTTTTGTGTTTCTGACTCTCAGGTCTTTGGAGCTGTTCTTTGCAACCAGTCAGAACAACAGAGGGGAGTACCTGGCTGACGGGAAGTCGCCACATCTCTGCCGCAAGTTTTCCTCTCCTCCTCCCCTGTCACTCTCTAGGACCTCCTCACCCGCCAGGACCCGCAAACTGTCCCTGACCTCCTCGCTGAACTCCAGGATCGGTGCCCTCGACCTCTCAGCTTCGTCTGTGGCCAGCAGTCCT
>OU383776.1:68247809-68345059 GCA_910950805.1 Acrocephalus scirpaceus scirpaceus | reverse complement strand
CTTCAACCATGCTTCTGCTATATTTTCCAGCAAAAACAATGACTAAATGCAACATCTCATCAATTTTAAAATTTTTCTGCCCCCCAAAACATTTCATGCAGTGTGATTCATCCAAGCTGAACTACTCCCGAAGGAAAATCCCAGTTTTTCTGTACCTAATGACCTCTCCTAAATCCAAAGCTGCTCTATTGATGCAGACAACAGTCCACACCCTCCTTGTGAGCCCAGACCAATGACCAGGTCAGACTCCCTCCCATCCTAACCCTGCTGCAGCATTTCTGAACTATCTGCATGGAGAGGAAGCAGGAAGAGTGAGCACAGCTGTCACGAGGATTTGTGTTCCCCTCTCCTTATCCACACAATATCCCCCACTCCTCAACCAGACAAATCTCAAAATCACCTGTTGGACTCACAGGACAGTTCATTCCTCTCTTGTATCCTCCTCTCTGGAGCAAGGATGCTGAGTAAGACACAGCCACCAGCTTTAAGATGGCTGTTGAATAGCCTAAAATGCTTGGTGGAGTAAGGAACGACTTCTGCAGTCATAGAGACTCCAATAAAGTGTTAATTTCAGTAAATTCTAAGGCTCCTGAATGGATAAGGATTATTCATCACAGTCTAAGAACAGGGTTGGATAGGTAGAGTGCAAAACATATGCACATATCTCTCCTTATTTTGGTAATACACTCATTGCCAGAGATGAAGCTCCCATAACTTCCCACAGGAAAAGTCAAAAGCCATGTTCTGGAGGGGAACACTCCAATTAGAGCAGGAAATTTTCTGACCTGACTTTTTCCTTTAGAAAAATGTCAATTCCATGAGATCAGCATGCTCCCTTAGAAGGTTTTGATTTCATCAAATGCTTTGAAAGAAAGCAGCTGCCTGGTTCCGGGCAAGTTTCCCAACTGGCCCAGCAGCCCACCCTAGAGACAGCCAGGACAGAAGCCACAGGGTTCAGGGCTTCTCCACGCTGCTCACAGAGGCTCTGGAGATTTGCAGCCAAAATCCCCTGTTTGCACAGCAAAAACATCCACAAACCTGTGGCCAGGGCTGAGGGACCTTGTGCTGCATCAATGTTTTTTGAAAACAGGTAGAAGGAAATGTTCCATCCATGAGAAGTTGTAAAGGTTTATGCCAACACAGAGCTATTTTCTTTTCGTTTTAATTTCCCACAGACCAGACACATTAAATGCCACCTGACTCTGTACCAACAGATGCAGCCATCACTGCATTTGGTTTGGGAGATATAATTATATTAAATTTATAGGAGGTAATTGGCATCACATTTACAAAAGGCTCCAAGTGTCCTGTAAAATGCAGGAGAGAAACACACATGGACCTGTAAAGCCAAAACTCTAACTGAGCAGGATTCATCTTTAAGACACACCAAGTGAACAAAGATGATACTGGAAAAAAAAAAAAAAAAAAAAAAAAAAAAGAGAGAGAGAAATAATTACTCAGAATAATGCATTCAGTAAACTTTAGAGAGGGAGAACCATCTTGGTCAAAAGGATAGGCATGAATTATTAGCAACATAAAAGTCATCCAGGAAAGTGTCTTGGCTTAGCCTGTGGTTTTTTGAGCTGTGCTTCAGGCCCTTCAAAGACGAATCCCATGAGTGCTGAGAAAAGGCTGTAATGAAATCTGAGCAAGCAGAAACCTTCTATCAGAGAGTCTAGAGTAGCTCAGAAGTGAAAGGACACAGAAATACACATATTTCTCCGGTCTTCCAGCTGCCATACTTACTGGACAGTAAATGAAAGCATAATTAACAAAGAAGTAAGTGGGGTTCAGCACAAGAAAGTAATTCTTTCTTTAAAATTTTTCTGCCCCTCAAAACATTTCATGCAGTGTGATTCATCCAAGCCACTTCACCTAAGGAAGGCTTTAAATTATACACATGCTAGTAGATGGGAGCAGGAGCCAAGGCTCCTCCATGACCTGAACAGAATCAGGGAAGCCTTTTGCCCCCACAGCTCACATTCAGGGATATGTATCACCTTTGCTATTCTTCTGCTTTAAGAGGACAAAAAGTATCAAAGAAAAAAGGAACAACCTGCAGCTTTACTCCTACCAGGTTTTTTAATAGAATGATAGAATTATTGAGGTTGGGAAGATCAAATACTTGCAAGGTGAGGGAAAGGTTTGAAATAGAAAGTGCTCATTGCCATGAAAAGCCATAAACAAGGAAGACTGCTGGGAAATTTAGGACGTTACCAAGGGATCTCCCCAGCCTACAAGCCCTTTGGCAAGCTGTAAGGACCAGCATTACAGGAAAACAGGGCTAAAAAGCTCATCTCCTGAAGGGCTAAAGCTGAGGTCATTGAGAATAGCTCTTATTCTCTAATTATTAAAGATCTCATCAAACACAGCTGCGCTGTGCACAATCACCACCATGACAGGACTCAGCTCTAGATTTCTGCTGAATTGTTAAGATAGATTAAAAATACCTGAAAGAGAGATTCCTCTATAAAATACTTGAGTTGCGTGCCTCCAGAGAATGATTTCAGTCAAAGAAATCCCTGGGCAATCCTACCCTCACAACCCAGTTTCTGCATCCCTTCCATGATGGTTTTGACCAGAGCTGATAATTGAGTCTGGAGTCTTCCAATCCTTCATTGGGTCCTTCCTTTGTTTCTGTTTGTGTTTCTGTTTATTCTTCTACCTCTAAGGTGGCAGCTTCTCTTAATAAATGTGGCCTCCTCATCCTCTGGTTTGAATGGCTCTGGGGGCTTTTTATTTTCTAGGTAAAAGTTCAGCATAACTGGGTGAAAGTTCACTGCCTGCAGCCCAAGGCTTGGGCAAAGTTAGCTACTACTGGTGAGCAGCTTATGCTGAACAAGTTCCCTGTAAGTGCTAAAAGTGTTACATGTAAGAAGTAGTGCACCAAAATCACAAACAACTGAATAAAGCATTGACAGACTTGGAAAACAAATTGCCTCAAATCTGAGGCCACAAGAAAGGCAGAGACCAGAAATTGCTGTGTTGAAAAGAAAGCCTATGAATTAATCATTTAAGCATACTAAAACATTATTAGTTTTGAACACTGAAGGTGAAAGAACATTTGTTCACCAAAGGTCACTCTCCCAGCTCAGGGGGGAGTTTTAAAGAACACATGTTGGAAAATTTGCCTCAGTATTCGTGTTATTTCACCCCTGGGCATCATTTGCAGTGTAAAGAAATTAGTCTGGTAGCCAATGAGCATCCTGGTGTTGAAACCCTCCAGGAAAAGTCAGCATCACTTAAAGTAACAATACCTCACTGCTTGTTCTCACAAGTATCTACTCCTTATTAAAAAAAAATAAAATTATCCCAGGCAAGAGATTGAACAAGCCAGACTGATATAAAAACTACAGATCCACTGCCAGCAGAAGAAAAGGAACTGCAACTGTGAATCTCAAAGCCATCACCTTTGGAAAGAGGAGAAAAGGAACGACAGCATTGTTTTAATGGGTGGGGGAGAGTGTGAGCACATGTCTGGAAAAGAGGATTTTCTGAAACAAACTCGG
Source organism: Acrocephalus scirpaceus scirpaceus (assembly GCA_910950805.1). NCBI lineage: Eukaryota > Metazoa > Chordata > Aves > Passeriformes > Sylviidae > Acrocephalus > Acrocephalus scirpaceus. The sequence continues at coordinate 68,341,550 of OU383776.1, read as the reverse complement.
TGTCAACAGGGCATCCCATGCCCTGCTATGGTTTCACAAGGATTTCTGTGGAGGAAACACATTTAGAGTGGCTGTGACAAAGGACATGGTGAAACAACTAAGGAGAAAGTCTGACTGCAATCCAACTTCCTTTCACTATTTCCCTAACTGTCAGTTTCAAAGGAAAGTTAACATAAAGTAGCTTTTTCCCATTTAGTTTTATTTAACAGAGGCAATAGTAATCTCCTTGGAATTTGGTGCCTCTCCAATGTTTATCACACCATTTATCATCCAGATTTCCAGCTTGCAGAGATGTATCATATGAAGCACAACTGTTAAATCATGTTACACTTCTGGCAAGAGATACCATTTATCGTACATGAAAGGAGTCCAGGGGCTGATTTATTCAAATGGTTACCTTAGTTGCTTAATCTGACCAAAAAGACAACAACAACAAAAAAGTTTTAAACTCTGATAAGGTACCCTGTATGAATGTTTCCAATGCAAATACGTACTGAAAGTTATTTTTAAAACTAATATACTGAATTACTGTGGAGCATGTTTTTTCAAACATACAGTCCATATACTTGGGGGCTTTACTTCTATAATTTTATGAGGCATCCTTTACCATCCTAAATGGACAATTTTTAACTCCCCCTTTGCAGAACCAGTATTCTTAAGACAAACTCCCCCAAAGATTCACTAAAATAATGCATACTGACAGCCTGGCTGGCCCTTGCTGGGTTCTGCACAATTCCAGCCCCTCGAAGATGCCTTGAAGGTTTTCCTGAAAGGGTTGGATGCATGTACTGTATAGACTTTAATATATGCAAATTAATGTGTGTTATCTAGGTACATTAATATATGCAGGTATTTGTATATATGAACATAGAAAAAATAATATAATTCCTGTCAGAAATTCTGTATTGGTCTCATCACAGACAGCACTGAGTTCTTAGTGCTGTGCAGCAACTCCTCTGTGTAAAAAAAGGAACAGCATCTTCCCCTGCTCCCCATAGGAACAAATCAGTGGCTGGAGGCACAACACTTTAGGTATTTTGTGGTACTATTTCACTACTAGAAAAAAATCTCGCATTTTTTTCTTCATTACACAGCAGACTGACAGGTGCCCTACAGTTTTGCCTGATAACTAGTTAAGTACTTTAATGTCTGAACTGCCCCAGAACAGGATTTCCTGCACCAAATTATAAAAGAAGTCTCCAAATCTGAGCTATTTAAAATGCAGGCTCCTAAAACTTGAAGTGCCTGGAAGAAGAACAAAGAACAAAACCACAAACCTAAGCATTCACTGGTGGCATGGGGGTAGGGCAGGGAGAAACAAGGACCTGGAGAAGCTGACTGACTCATTTTCCACCACCAGGGAAGTGCTGCCTCACCTCCACAAACCTCTCCATCCTTCATGTGTCCCTGTGGCCAGACTATCCACTGGTCACTGAAAGCAGGGCAAGGTCAGTGCTGGAAGACATCACAGACTAAGAAACATCAAACTAAGAAGTGAGTGGTGTGGGACAGCAGGGCTGGGGAGGGACTGACAGGGAGGTCAACTGGACCAGGGGCTCCACATGGACCAGGAGATTTTTCAGAGTACAGACCCCACTGCACAGCCTACATCCTTCAGGAAAAACTTCCTGCAACCCAGCAGCAGAAGAAAAATCACAAAATACCAAAATGAGGGTGTAGCTCAGCTTTTCCTGTATAAACTTCTTATTAGAACAGCCAAAAGGTCAAGGAAAGAGATGCAGCCATTCAGATAAATGTGGAGCTGGTAAGACCATGACAGGCTCAAGGCTGAGCCTGTGTGAATGACAGGCTGGGATGAGTGATTGACAGATGCTTCAAAGGATGAAGTCAGTTTGTGTGTCTGCTTCATCAAGAGGACAAGGGGAAACAGCCTCAAACTGTGCCAGGGGAGGGTCAGGTTGGACATCGGGAGGAATTTCTTCACTGAAAGGCATTGGAAGGGGCTGTCGAGGGTGGTGGTGCCAATAAAAAGTTGTTCAAGGAATGACTGGACATGGCTCTGGGCTGGATGACAAGGTGGAGATCTCTCGAAGGTTGGGCTCGATGATCTTTGAGGTCTTTCCCAACCTCAGTGATTCTGTGATTCTGTTTTCAGAGCACCTTTCACCAAAAGAAGGGCTCTGGAGCTAACAGGCTACTGTGTGAACATGAGGTTTGGGTGAGTCCTCCCTAAGCTCAGGACTGCCCAAACTTCTGCTCCTCAGCCCTGTGATGTGGTAGAGGAGTTGAAAACAGCATCCAAATTTCTACACGGTAGTAATGTAGGGTGCCACAGAGACACAAAGCAAAGGAGAATCCATTTTAAGAATGACAAGAAAAAAGTAGCCCATGGTAACCACTAAGCAATAAAACTGTCAAGATGTTTGAAAATAGACCAATGCTGCAATTTTTCTCGCCATACCCGGTAGCTATTATGCCTTACAACACTTCCCAGCACAACCACAATTCCCATATTATTATATAATAATATAACAAAGGGTATAGCAGGGATTAAAAAAAATTTAGGAACCACATGGCACCCTTTGCTGAGCAGCAGATGCATTTTTACTCCAGATCTACCATTTTCACTGTTGTAGTTACCAAGTAGTCACCTCTGCAGTAAAACACTTCATGGTAACTGCAGCAAGCAGCTAAGGGGAAAGAATTATACAGTCAGGAAATGGGCAATAATCACTGAGGCAGCAGAGGAACCAGATGTTAATATGGGATTGTAAACCTCCTAAAAAAAATACCTATACTTACCTCTCTGACGCAAGGGCTGTCTGTGCCATGAGGTGAACAGGATAACTGCATGGATTTCACATGACTGGACTGTAAAATTCACTTTTCTCTGATAAAGATGTGGGGCAGTACATGTGTTAGATTATCCAAGCCTCGCTGCCCGGCTGGAGTAGTTCAGGGCAGGCTGTGCCCCTGCATAGGGAATGAATGGGCTCAGGGGCTTCCTGAGTGCCCTTCCAGCCACAATTTTCTCTGACCAAGGAGCAGCAGAGACAAGAGGCTGAGTTTGGTGCTGGATAGGGCTGGTGCTATGAGGTTTTGCCATCCAGGTCCTCTCCTGTTTAACTGCTGAAAGGGCAGCAAGGGGTCAGTGCCAGAGCAGAGAATCCTTGCTTGGACATCTCAGGTAAAACACACATCACTCTTTGGCCTGCACACACCACACAAGTCAGGAGTGTTGTGACCACCTCTGACACAGCCACTGATGCCTTTGGGGACTGCCTAAAAACAGAGGCCAAACAATATTAAGGGAATAAAAAGCAGTTATATTTATTGAGGGGCCTTCAGGTATGTTTAAGGCAGGCGGAGAACACCCCGCCCTGGGGTTACACCCAAAAATGGACCACAGGTCACAGGTTTTCACACTTCTATAAGTTTGGTCCATTTGCATATTGGGGGTTAATGTTCCAATTACAGCTTCAGGTAATGAAGTCATTTAGCCCAAGTTTGCTCCCCCCCCAACTCACTTTTGTTGCCATTTCTCAGGGCCTGAGACAGTGAGGTGTCCTTGATTGCCAGGCCTAGAGGGGAATTGTTCTGTCTGACCAAAATGGGAAAGCAGTAGCTGACACTCTGTATGGAGTTTAGAGTTACATACACTAAAGAATTGCAGGATTACAAATGTATGAAAAATATAAAAGCCAAAATCCCAAGGCATTCACCACCACCATCAGTTTCCTCCCACCACATGCCCAGGCTTCTCTTTACTTCTCTTGCACACTGACCTGCCTGAGCTGCTGCCCTGTCTTAAGGCAGGTCTGAGGTCCTCCAGGGATGTTCCTTCTCTCTTTGTTACAATCTAAAAGCTGGAAATGAGCTTTTCAAGGATTGCAAGAACAGCAGACAGCCCTGAGTCGGCAAGTTCTGAACTTTTCCTGGGTTGGGTTTTTCAAGCGATGGGAAATGCCATGAGGGAAGCTGCTCACTTAAGTTATTTAGTGACACTTAAAGTCACTGAATCTTGGAATCATTAAGACTGGAAAAGACCTCTAAGACCCAGAAGTCCAAGCTTCACCTGAACACCCCCATGCTCACTAAACCATATAGTGGATTGGCACATCTACTCATTTTTTGAACAATATCAAGGATAGAGGCTCCACCATTTCCTTGAGGAGCCTGTTCCAGAATGATATGAAGTCATTCTGAATTGCTTTTGCAATAAATATTTTGATATTTGATACATAAATGGGACAAAAAAAGGCCAGAAAAATAATCACACCTTCTATATTTTTGTACTTATTTTCTTATATTTGTATCCACTTATTTTCTAGAAAAACTCCAAAATAAATCTTTCAGAAGTACATATTATTAAAAGTAAAAATGAGGTTGCTATAGGCAGTGGGGGAAAAAGAAAAGCAGGGTAGCTGGAAAATCTGTAAATGGTGGCTTGGGAGTAGAAAGATGGACAAGAACAACACACTTTTAAGAGAAAAAGTGAAAAACCCATGCAAAAAGCAGAGTCTGTAAGTCCCATTCTCTGTCCTACGAATTGTTAACCTTGGCAGTGAGCAACTGACTCACTGTACATTGGATCCCAACCAAGTAAAATAATAAGTAGAGTTTCAATCTAACCCTACATGCTAATAATGCTGAAACAAATACTGAGAGAGATGTACAAACATAATCTATCATTGTGCAAGCTCCTTTTCTTCCCTTTTTTTTTTTTTCTTTGCTTTTTCTTAAGGTGAACTGAATGCTTATGAATGCTTCCAGATTTATGATCCCAGACTGCAATTTTCTGGCTTTTCTCCATTCAGGAACAGAGAAAGCATCCAGCATTTAACTAATCAAAGTTAACATCCACCAGCATGTCTGAAAAACACAGCAAAAGAGCTGCCCAAAGGCCCAGAAACCCACAGTCCTGTGTACACTGAAATCACTCTGCTCCTCCTGCATCACCAGCTCGGGAACAGTTGGAAGAAACTGTGGTTCATTATTGGGGAATAAATTCTGTAGCTTGTGACACTTCAGAGCTGAAAGAGATGTTGTAGTTGAACATGTTTTCAAAAAGAAAATTAAAACTTTGGTTGTTGGCATGTAGAAAAAGGCAGAATAAAGCACTGAGGTTTTCCTGCTGATTAATAACCAGAGGAGAGAACTTAGTTGAAACCACACATGTTCACAAGATGATCCTGTCTTCAGAATGAACATTACTCAACCAATAAAAATTTAATGTGACGTTCTGGCGCAACCATGAAATGAGAGAGACTCTTGATCAATGATACCAGCATCTAAAATAAAATACATCTTCAATGGCTGTTTAGATCAGAAAGAAAGCAGAAGCTGTTAAAAAAAGACCAAAAAGTGGTGAATGAAACAAAAGCACCATGAGGAATAATGTTCCTTGCTGGCAAAAGAAATTCACAATCACTTTCTGCAGAGGGAACTCTGTGAGGGGCCATGGTCCTTCAAAAAAAAAAAAAAAAAAAAAGGGCAGGGCACACAGGAGTAAAAAGGGGGTGCTATGGTTTTAAATAAAGAAAATGAAACACAAATAATGCTTTCATTGTAAGGAAGGAAAAATTATCTCCAAATAATGCATCAGGAAAATACTGAATATCATTTGAGAATAAACACCTCTGGAGGCACTGTGGATACAACTCTGGATAAAAGTACATGAGGTTTGCCCAGAACAGGTCTTTATAGATGGAATCATAGAACCACAGCATATTCTAAGTTCAGAGGAACCCACAAGGATCCCTGAAGTCCAACTCCTGGCCCTGCACAGGACACCCCAAAAACCACACGATGAGCCAGATAAGGTCATGATAAACTTACGATAGGCACTGAGGGCTAAAGGAGCTTAAAAAGGTCACAAAAAAGGAACGGAATATACTTCAGTTACTAAAAACACATGACAGACATGACACAACTCCTCAAAGCTCTGAAAACAGAAGGTGATGATTCCTGGCATTGCAGTGCCTCTGCTGAAAATTTGAAAAATTTGTCAGTTTGTCTGTGCAGTGTAGTAGAACAATGTGATGCACAAGGATCTCATTTCTAAGGTGTGAAGTAGTTTCTGACATCCATACAGTCAGAAGGAAATCAAATAAAATTTGCACACTGCCAGTGGTGTGGACTGGAAATATCTCTCTGGTACCCCACTCCTTGTGCAGCTCCTCAGCCAGATCTGGGGTTTTGAGCCACAGCTGATGCTGCCCAAAGCAGTGACACCCAGAGCCATGGCAATGTCTCCCATTGCAAATCCTACACCCCTGCTGCATCTCCACCTTCCTTTGATGCTGCTCCATACATCCAGTGCACGTGAGCTCATCATTCTTTCAGCTTGAAAATTACAGGAATGGGCCACTATTACAATAATTGTGAAGAGCATTTTGGAAATTATCTTCCTTTTGATACAGGCCCTCTCCTGCTGTGCTTCAGAGGATGCACAATTGCTGAACCCAGAAGGGTAAATCATCCTAAGGAAGAAATGACAGCTCGTTCTTTGAAAGAAGAGACAGCCAGTTTCAGCACACTGCTAATCTTTGTGATTTCGTGTTACAGCTTTCATTTAAGGCAGGCTATAAAATAGACATCTGAAGAACTATGAAAGAAATTATTCTTTTCATAGCTTTAGAATTTCAAACAAATTTGCAGTGATTTTGTAAAACATTTGTTCTACAGCCTTTCAGAGACAAGAAGCCAAACCAACCTCATTATGGGCAAAATTATTTGTGTGTGTCACTTAAACCTGTGTTTGGAACTCCAAATAAGAAATGCATGATGGTGACCTCCAAATAACCCCTGACTTAAACGCAAACCTTAGTCTCAGCTGCTTTAATAGCTCCATAACTCCAGCACAGCCAAGTTTTCCTCCTGGAGTTTCATGATGATGTTCATTTATTCTGGGGAAATAAGCAAGACATCTACAATGACATCATAATTTTCCCAGTGCTGTGCTCTTTGGAGAGTGTCCTAGCAGCTATAGCTGGATGTAAAAAGCCTAAGTAAAACTCTGACATTGCTCACTAGGGAGAAACAGACTTTGTGCTTTCGGTTTATAAGTTGTTTGTTATATTTCCCAAAAAATAACCACCAAATATAGAACCAGGACTAACAAACAACAGTGGGGAAAGTAGGAAGGTTCAGTGCTGCTCAGAGAAGTCCCAAAACCTATCTTACAGCAGGCAATTTGTCTTGTAGGATATGCAAATCAGCACTTGACAAATAAATTGAAAAACAGATAAATTGGCAAAGTCTTTCCCTTGAGTAAGTTCGTGGCCCAATTGCTATTTTACAAGTTCAGGATGTTCCACTTGATGTCTAATGCTGAGCATAATTATAATACTTCTAAATCCTTGTCAATTTATTTCAAAAAGTGTCCAGCTGACAAACCTGAAGAGCTTCCTCTAATATTTTCCAGCAGCGTTTGAGGTCACTTGTACTTTTTTAGGCCTTTGTATTTCTCAGCAGTGCATAAGCATAGTGCAACATTCTCCAGCTGAAATGTGCAACAACTGTCTCAACAAAAATGAGGAGAGATTCCTCCTGCCCTCTTCCCTTTATGAAACCAATGATCTCTCATTTCTTACTTTAAAGAGCCAGCTAAAAATCCTCCAGAAGGCACCAGTGTTATGTTACCACTGCCACCTGTATTGGGCTGCTCCTAGAAATGGAGTCATGAAGCTCAGGGTATATTACCTTGATTTATTTATTTGTTTGTTTGTTTGTAATTTTTTTGTATTTGTGTTTTCTTTCTATTTTTATATACATACACATACATATATATGTATTATATAATTTTAATTTTTATAGCAATTAAATTATTATTTTATTTTTTCAGGGAGGGGAGAACTCCTTGGCTACTGAATGATCATTGCAAAATCAGTTGTCCACTGCCTAGAGCTATAAAGGGCAGGGCTTGTGCAGAGACCAACACTGTGTCTACATGAAATTATTCCAGCAGGGCAGAGACAGCAAGATGGGGAGCCTAGGACAGAAGAAAACTGAAAAACAAATTTTATGGTTGTGTGCAGCCTTGAGAGGGAGGAAATCCAGAGCTAAAGGTCACAGGTTTGGATCTCTGAGGCAAGCAATTTCCTGGTTTTACTTGGTTTGGGTTAGGATTTAGAGATGAACAGGTGTAGTGGTGCGTGAGCTGTGCTCACAAGTTTTGGGTTTATATAATTGTTATTTATGTTGGGAAAATGGTCTATTCCAAACCCCCCTATTTATCCATGTTTGTCCCCTCCCCCTGGAGCCTGCCAGTCATCCAGGAAAGCCTCTCCCCCTTCTGGAAATCTCGGGGAGACCGGGCTTCTGATTGGAACAGGTTCTGGGAATCCCCTCCCCCCCTCCTCTCCAGAGATTGGCCCTTTTGTGTGTCAATCTACCCCCCAACTCCTCCCTTTCTATCCCCCTATTGGTGGAAAGTTTATGTACACGCCCCCTGGTACCTGTCCTCTTAAGGGGGGCCTGGGCGGGGCCCTCTCTCTCTCACCCACCATCGATGAGGCAATAAACATCTCCTGTTGTACCTCAGAAGAGAGCCTTCCTTTTCCTTCGCCATCGCTGCTAATTTACATCTAGTGCTTGCAAGCCAGAAAGCCCACCGCGTGGGGGTTGCTGCAGAACTGTCCAGTGGGCCCTACCGACTGCTGCCAGAGGCCGGGCAAGGCAAGGGATCACTGAAAAGTGATCCACGGGGCACAGAACAACAGCCATAAACAGGATTACCTGACTGGTGGCTCTCTTGTCTGATGCAACCTGCAAGTTCCCAAATATCAGCTAAACACAACTAAACCTGCACCTTACATCTGAAAAAGCAGGACCCAAGTGTGACTCTTTTTCTGGTGCCATTGTTAATAATAATTTTAAAAAATATTATGTATATGTGCATAAAGAGCAGGTAGGAAGTCAATGTCCTTGCCCAGAAGCCTCCCATGCAAAAAACCCATGTAATTACCAGGAGTATAAAACCAACTTCCCCACACCAAAACCCTGAATTTAAAGTAACTTTATGGAGTGATTTAGGAAAGCAGAAGAACAAGCTGAGAAGACTAGCTCTTTCCACCTAAAAGAGATGCTGGGTTTCCTTTTCTCTCAGACATCAGGTTGCTGGAGTCAGATAAAAGCACAATGGAGACAACAAATATAATAGCTGGCAGATTCTGGAAATGATTTTTATTCTGAAGTGGGCAGAAACCAAAACTTTTGAAAACATTCAAGAGAAGCAACAGATATTTGTCCTGGAAGAGCAAGTGCAAAGCCTGGGGCTGGACACTCCTGCCACCCTTTTCCTCTCAGCAGAGGCACACGCAGCCCTCCTGAGGCTGACACCCTCGTGAGGAGAAGACAGCAGTGCAGTGCCAAGAGTCAAACACCTCCCTGGCTCCTGCAATAATCCCTGAACCCGTTCTGAACACAGTTGTCAGCAGAACAGGTGTTTTCTCTCCTTGCAATACTTTCCTCCGGGTACAGGCAAACTTTTTCCCAAGTAACCTTTTTTCTCAGGTGTCCAGTGGTTACTTTCACTGCTTTCTGTTAATATTTAATCTCAATTCTATAACAGACTCTTTCCTTTAAACAATATGATAATGGCATAGAATGTGTGCTAACATTTTCTGAAGTTCATTGTGGTTTTTTTAGCACTCACATTTTATAGTCTACATTTACACTCCATTTTTTTCTCTGTCTTTACCATTTTATCCCAATGTTATATGAAACTAATTTCTCCTTATTTTCAACCTTCTTTTACATTTCAAAGAACAAACAAATTACAAGGGGTTCATTCACATCTAAGTTCCCAGCTACCTCATGTAACCACATTTTATTGAATGTCACTTGAGAAAGTAGAGAGATCAGCAGATTAGCCAGTCACTCAGGGATCAAACCAGAAGGCTCCTCCTGACATCCAAATGAACCTGTTACTCAACTTTTCTGACAAAAGAAGATTTTATCCTACTGAAGTCAGGGGAAAAGAGCAATAGGGCAGAGTAATTATGTCGACTATTATTTCCAAGCAGCATTGCAATGAAGTTGACTTCTGTTGTTGTTCTTGTGACTCATTCTTGGGATGTTTGAACCAAAACAGTGCTGACCTGCATCAAGAGAATCGGCAATTAGAAACAGCAACAAACATATTGCAGCTCTGGCAATTGCTAAGAAAGGCACAATTTTTTACTTTGAAGTAAAAATTCCACACATTCATAATCTGCTTTACAGAAATAAAAAGCAAACAAACACAGGAAGTAATAGAAAAATAGACAGAGAGCATGTTCAAATGCTCAACTGAAATTTACCAAGCAGACAAAGTTAACTAGGTACACAAACATTGCTGAACTAATATTTTGGTTTATCAAGCCAGAAACAACAATACATGTACATAATCTGAAAAAAAAAAATTATTACTATAATGATTCTATCCCTCTATTTCCTGGGCTAGGTACTTTGTGCTTTAATGTGGAGTTATGCATTACCTGAAAAACATAGATAATGAAAACTGTGGGGAAAAGGTGATAGATTTGGAGAATAAGCCTGAGCTTAGGGAGCACTGCATGTCCCACAGCATCAGAAGAAGATAAATATGGGAATGGCTGATAATATCCAGAGTAGGACATTGTGTTCCTCACTCCCTTTTTTTGCACCAATGATTCAGCCACTTATGATAATTGGTGGAGGCAAAGAGGTGTCCCAGAAGCAGAATTTCCTGACCTTGGGTCAGGGAAAACCCTATCACAGGATGTGTCTGAATGGTTGCCATAACTCAGTAATGATCAAAATGTTTTGTCATGTTAAAACATAAAGGAGAGAGTGGTGAAAGTGAGAAAAATATGGAAAGAAAAGCCCTCCTGGCATACAGTAGGTATCAGAAGAGAACAAGCAGTTCCTTGCAGCCAGCAGTACCTGGCACACAAGTGCCAAATTTTACCTCATCCAGTTCCTGGGAGAATTTTAAGGAGCCTCATGAAAGCTCACAAGTGATTTATCTTATCTAAGTCACAGGCACTGAGGTTTGAAGTCTCTGTTTTCAATCAGCTCACCAGCGTTGCACCTGGAGGGGTGTCACCCCTGCTCATCAGTGGTTTGGGAGTGAGAGACTTGTCCTGCTTAGGGTTTTACTTTTCATACACCAAACCAGGGCCCTCAGTCTGGCTTGCATTGGTGCTTGAGAAAGAGGACAAACTGAACGAGAACCAAAGTAAAGGTGCAGCATGCCCATGTTTCAGGGAATAAAGCACTCTCAAATTCATGTTATAATATTGTGATATCCTTTTACAAACCCCATCCCAACTCGGGTTGCTCACACACATCACAAACCTATTACTCCATCAGAAAACACCCTCCATTATAAATAACCTCATACTTCAAAGCCCAACAAATTACTTTGATGCACTTTTAAAGTCAATTCTCCAGCATTTTTGCCTGATGGGAAATCATTAAATAGCTCAGAACACCTTGTTTGCATTTCCAGCTGGTGCCTCTGTGAGGAGGCTTTGGCCCCTTTGCCCTCTGAGATACCATGGTCAGTAGCATCCACATCAAAAAACCTCAGAATAAACTAGAGGTCCAAACACTGCACGTGCCTGTATTTTTCCAGGGAGAGCTCAGATTCTGCCCTGGAGATCACCAAATCAATGAAAAATCATGGCTAGGAGTCCTTTGTAATCAACAAAGCAAAAGTGTCACGAAAGCACAGTAACCAGCCATTAATCACATCTCTTTGATAACCCTGACCCTGCTCAAGCACAGCATCTGTCTTGTGTTTTTTATGGCTGGAAGCCAAACCTGGGATCAGGAAACAACTATTTCACTGGTCAGATGTTAACAGAGCACAGCATGTTGACTTTATAACCACCCTATGAGCTCAGAGAATTTAATGAAACTGTCTTTTATTTGGCTCGGCCCCATTTATTAATATTACTGGAGTGAGTAACTCATATGATCCCACGTGCACTTGAGAGAGACATGTCTAGACAGACCCAGAAGTGCCCACTCTCTTTTCCACAACCAGGCAAAACCTGAAGCTTACAACTAGCAAACTGGAGTAGCTGTTTGAGTTCACACTGAAAACACTCCCATCATTTACTGTCAAGGTAGATACATGTGAACAGTAGCAGGCAAGGGCTTTCAACCAAGGACCAGATGGTAAAAATTAGTGGCATTTATGCCAACTGAATGATTAGGGAGAGAGAAGTGATGATCAAAGGAGTCATATCACCAGAGGGGAAAAAAAAAATAATTATTACAGTACTTGAAAGTGGAATTAGCTAGTAACTAGTAAATCCATCTAGGTTCACAAAGCCAGCTACCACTTCTTGATACCACTGTGTCTGCTGTTTGGCCAGCCCTTGTCAGCATCCTCTGTAACACAGCCAGGGCCTGGTTGTCAGGGAGATCCAAAGCTTGTGCTCCACTGGCAGCTCCTCCTTCTCCTGTGTGGAATTTGTTCTTGCACCATTCTTGTTGGTTTTGGCATTTCGTGTTGCAGGAACAAACTGTGCTATGAGTGGTCAACATGGGCAGGATGGCAGCAGCTGCTGTGGGCTTAAATGCCAGAGGAGACAAAGGGAAGTGAGGAAAGATGATGAATAAAAGCCCAAATTGACATCCCAAGTGGTATCCCTCACCCAGGGGATCTGTGGCTGCCCCATCCCTGGCAGTGTCCAAGGCCAGGCTGGATAGGGCTTGGAGCAACCTGGGATAGTGGGAGGTGTCCCTGCCCATGGCAGGGGGTGGAATTGGGGTGGCTTTAAACCAAACCAATCTGTGACTCTATGAGTCCATGGTTTTATTCACTTCATGCCATTCAAGCTGGACGGAAACTGAGTTTGCTAAACAGAACTGCCCTTTAGTCAAGGGAAAAAGGTGGGCTCGTGCCCCAAAAGCTGTTCCTCTTACCTGCCTTCCAAGGGGTGATTTGCCACTTGTCTCCACTGATAAACAAGGAATCCAGGTGAGTAGATTAGGTTCTTATCCTCATTTTAAGATGGCTAAACTCCAGACATTACAAATCTGTGCTCAAACAGAAAATAACTGAGTGAAACTTGGCTTTACTCTGAGCTTAAATAGATAGAAACCAAGGCCTAGATATTCACAGGATCACTGTACAATGTATTTTGAGCATTTTCATTTATTTCACTTAAGATTAGTTGCTCATGCTTGAACATAATATGCCTATTAGAGTAAATTGGAGATTTGAGAAAACAAACACATCTTGCAGACACTTCAACCATCACCAGCTCTTTCACCTATGATGCCAAACACAGGCTGCTGAACTTTCCCAGAATAGTCCCTGTCTTTGTCTGTCAGAGGAATTTCACTGATTTTCTTGTCTCTTTTCCATTCAATAAACTTCACTGCACCATTTAAATAACAGGTGCAACCCTGAAATATGCATTGTTTTGAACAGAGACAGGAGCAAACACCTGGGAGCCTCGTGTTGCCAACACTGCTCTGTGCAGTCACTCAAACTCACCTCCATATGGTGCCAATTCCCAGATCAGAACTACCTTCCCAAATCACAGTTATCCTCTTTTAAATATGCAAAACATTTAAGCATGTGATTAATTTGAGGCATTTGTGGCAAGTGAGCACTAAGCATTCTCCTGGGCCGCTGCTGGATGACAACTCTGGTTACTCGAGTGAGGAAATAATTCTGGTTCTGCAGCCTATTGGTTTGTGGGCCTGATTTTTCCTTCTAATTGCAGGACAAATCCACAGGGAGAGGGAAAAGGAAGGAAGGAGGGAAGGAGGGAAGGGAGGAAGGGAGGAAGGGAGGAAGGGAGGAAGGAAGGAAGGAAGGAAGGAAGGAAGGAAGGAAGGAAGGAAGGAAGGAAGGAGGGAAGGAGGGAAGGAAGGAGGGAAGGAAGGAGGGAAGGAGGGAAGGAAGGAGGGAAGGAGGGAAGGAGGGAAGGAGGGAAGGAAGGAAGGAAGGAAGGAAGGAAGGAAGGAAGGAAGGAAGGAAGGAAGGAAGGAAGGAAGGAAGGAAGGAAGGAAGGAAGGAAGGAAGGAAGGAAGGAAGGAAGGAAGGAAGGAAGGAAGGAAGGAAGGAAGGAAGGAAGGAAGGAAGGAAGGAAGGAAGGAGCTGATATCCCATCAACACTACAAAAATAGGAAAACCAATCCATCACCTCAACAGGTACTTAATATCACTTTGTGCTACGAAAATGTTTTCTGTGGTATCTACCAACTGACTCCTTTTGATGGTGTTTTCCAAACATTTTAGGTCCTGAAGGATCTAACAGAATCTAGAAGTGTCAAGGTAACCATTTTTTTTTTTATTTAAAACAATTGGGTATTCCTTCCTTCTCCAACTACATTCAGCTCCCCACACAGCACCTGCAGCGGGACAAAGTCCTTGGAAAGTAAACACATGCCAGAAGGGTATTTAGATAAAATCTGCAGTGTGTAAGCCCCACAGCTCATGCAGTCTGTCAGCATCTAGTCTGACAGCACTCAGGCACAACAATCAGGTGTGCACCTCACCTGCCACCCCTCCCATGGCCAACCAACCTGTCAGCAGAAGCTGTCTGGCAGGAGAGTGAGAGTCAGAAAGCAGCTGGGCTCTTTTTTTTTTTTCTCTCTCTTTTCAGTTGAGACAAGGGTATAATTATCCAGATGTTCATTGCTGGAATTGGTTGTGGGCTTTTTTCCTCCCTCAGCAGAGCCAGGCTCTGAATTCCTCATAAGCCCGAGTGGAAAAGGGGATCTGAAGTGGAAGAGCACACACACACACACACACACACACACAACAAAAAAAATACCCTTCTGCCACACTGAAGGATCTCACTTCAAAATTAGCTGAGTGCAATTAGCTGGAAGAAAATTAGGTAGGCAAAATGGATTATTTTAAACATTCCAGGATTTGTTTTTCTAGCATTCATTGATACAGGAAATCTTCAGAGTGCTTGTCTGACTCACAATAAAAGGAAACACTGAAACACCACAGAGATTTTTGAGCTGGAGCAACCATCTCCTGGGTTCATGTAGCAGGGATAGAGATCTTAGGGCAGTGAGGAAACTGTCAGAGCTGGGGAGAACATAAATCCTTGCTTATAGATTCAGAGAATCATTAAGGTTGGAAAAGACCTCTAAGTTCATTAAAACCAGCAAAGAACAGAAAAAGGGCAGG
This sequence comes from Acrocephalus scirpaceus scirpaceus, assembly GCA_910950805.1. NCBI lineage: Eukaryota > Metazoa > Chordata > Aves > Passeriformes > Sylviidae > Acrocephalus > Acrocephalus scirpaceus. The sequence continues at coordinate 68,326,453 of OU383776.1, read as the reverse complement.
AGGCCATTTGTGAAACCATAATGTGAGGCCTGTGCAATTAGCCTTTGCACAGAGCGTGATTTAATGGGGACAGGTCTTTAATTGAAACTCTTTTTACAGCCAACCTGAGAATTTTCCTTTTGCTTCTTCCTGTGCCCTCCCATTGTTTAAGCACAGGTAAGTGCAGATGATCAAGAGCCAGGAACTCCTTGATTCTGAGCTGCACATTGAGCTAACACCTCCTAAATAACTGAGGATAGAGGAAAGTTGTTCCTCCACAGAGTCCTGGAGGGCTGTCCCAGCCCTGCTCTGGCTGGGGACACTCTGTGCCTCTCCGTGGTGTGTCACACAAGGCTGGAGCATGGGCAGGTGAAAGCTCTGCCTAGGGAGACACAAACCTTGCCCAAGGTGTTGGAAAAGCTGAGGAACGGGAACACCAGGGGCTTGGGTGCCCCTCATGTACCTCTTTTGTCTAATTTGACTCCATTATTTTGGGTGGGGTGCTCCTGAGCAAATAGGCAATCACTAGGCTGGCCAGTGCAAGGAGAAGAGTATTTTGGTAATACACCAAGTCCTTGGAGTAAGTGAGGAGTTTCCCAACAAGAAAATCAGCTCAGAATCAATCTGCCCTAAAGTATATGCTTCCTCCTGTCTTTTAAAAGACAGAAAATTAACTCGTTAATTTTGTATTAATACAATACTAAAATTTTAAGTTTGAAATTAACTTGATTTGCCTTTCCACAGCACAAGGCTTTGTATATCCAGTGCATCCTTTCAGTACATGTATTCAAATGCTGATGGACAAGCAAAATGAACATAAGGGCGTCAAACTCTGCAATTCCTACCTCCTATCCTTTTCCCCAAAGTCAACCCTCTTGACAGCTGCCTCAGCTGGCAACAAGACAGATATAAATACAGACACAGTTGATTTGGGGGTATCTCTGTTAAAATTTACATAGCCTGCCACCGGGTGTTTTGGCAGCACAGCTGCTTCCAGCTGATAACTCTCTGCCTCCAATCACCACTGTGCAGCTTTATTTCATGGGGGAATATGTATAATCATAAACATGATATGAGTGTCCTGCCTGGTTTATTAGTCTGGGTATCTCCAAGGATCACTTGGACATTCCAGACACACTGTGTACTCCAGAAAACCTGTGGGGACTTCAGGGAGTACCAGATTTTAGAGATGTCCTGTAATATTTCCTAGTAAAATTGCCAGTGTCCTTATTACAGGGATGCAACAGCTATAAAACCCAGCCATGAGGCAGTGAGGAATGACTGTCATTCCCTAATCACACACAGGGATGCTGGTGAACAGGTAAATTAATACACAGGCAGGTAGATACATACACACATACTCATACGTAGAGAGAGAGATGTGCAAGGAATTTTGAGAAAGGATAATTTGCAAGTGATCAGAAGCATCTGGCAGCCCACAGAAAGATTTCTTTTTCTTTCCCTCCCTCTCACAGGAGCCGAAACCTATTGAACAACCCTTCAGCACCAGTGAAACAGAGGCTGGATCCTTCTCTTGTCACCATGGTTCATTTGCAGGCGTTGGGGAATAAAGCCACAAATGTGAAAACTGGAGATGAATCCACTTCAGAGGTGTCAATTCCTTGTCTTCAGACAGGTAGTTTTACCTGCCATATCCAGAGCAGGTGAGATGATGTCATGAAGAAACTCTGCTTGGCTGCTCCTGGAAGGCAGAGAATCCCAAATCTGATGTGAGACTGCAAGGCTGATCCACAGCACACCACAGCAAACCCTTGCATCCGTGCATCGTCCCACCAGATCCACTGCTGGTGCCAAAGTACTGGATAAATGAGAAAAAACATCCAAAAATGGCCCAGATTCATTCTGCCTTCTTCCTATTTTTGAAAAGGATGGCAACTGCCTGTGTGTGAGCCCCAGTGAATATTGCTTTGATGCGGAGCTCAGGAGACATATCCTGGTGGTAATTCATTTGTGCAGGAGCACACAGTGAGCCTGGTGTGTTACTTACTCATACTGTCTTCTCTGATGCTGACATTTCATCTTTTTTTCACAATAAATCTTCTTCTGAGTCGAACTGAGGATTTTCTTCTAAATAACAGAGCTGACAGTGATACATTTCAACACAACTGGATTATAAAGCTGTCAGCCCCAGCTCTGCTCCCCAGTCTCTGTCCCTGTCAGCAGTGGATGGCTGTGGAAATTTCAGCCTGAAAACCTGAGCAAGTATTTGAAATTCTGCAAAGGGAAAAGGAAGGAGGGAGAAGAACATCCCCTTTTCTCTGTGGTCAATCTGAAGACATGGACCAGTGCAGAGAAATTGAAATTACTAATTATTCCACAGTATTCCAATTACAAATTATTCCACAATATAAATTGTATTTTTGTGTACCTTGGCGGGCTGAGTATTGGTGGATACTGATACATCATTAATCCTCACCAGATAGGTTTAACCACATATCAACATCCTGCCCAATGGTTGCTGGGTTTGCACTATCAAGGCAATGGCACTACTGTTGTAGTTGTTTTTTTTAATTGCAGAGGAAGACATAAAATCTGCTGTATAAGAGAAAAGTGTTCCTACAACTCTCCCCCAGCCAACCAACCACAGTTCTACAGTCAAACCACAGCCACCAACAGCCTGTGGAACTCAAACCCACTTCAAAAACTCAGCTGAACAACTTAAAAAGTAAAGGGTGAGAGGGGTGAGCACAAACCCAACCCACCCTCTGTAGCCATACAAACTCATCCCAGCACAAAACAGTAAGTGGGATTTCACCACAGACAAGGCTGCACATAAACACATCTGCTCAGTGAATATAATCCATGAAAGACTTCAAAACAAAACAGGAGACAATATTCAAACTGTTTAAAAATCATTATTAAATGAACTAGAATCCAATTAAACCATTTTTTCATTGAAGTAAAAATCCCAAAGAGGACATGAAGCCAGGAGCATATATAAAGTATGTGTAAAAGTAACTTATAAAGGCCCAGAAATTTTTGTGCTATAAAGGATCTGACAAACACCAAATGCTTAAAATGAGGATTTACAATCTGCTCTACACAGAGCAAGGATGGGTGATTTGCTGAGTAAAAGTCTCTTATCGTATTAGAGATTAATTTAAAACCTCAAAGACTTTTAGTATTGTCAGAATCATCTGGCTCCAAATGATCTTTTTACAGGGGTGATCTTTGATTTTTCCTGATTTTTAAGACTTAGGAGCATCACTAGGCAGTGAGTCCACAGGTGGGACGTGCTACCGGACAAAGTATTTATTTTTTGTGTTGTCCTGGTTTCGGGCAGGTTTGGGAGAAAACCTCCTATGGTGCCCACCCTCCCCTGTATTAGGTTGTTCTCCTAATTGGTGCTTTTTATCAATTATACTAATTTCCCCAACCGGTTCGGGAAAAGACTTCCTCAGAGTGAAGTGGAAAAAACCCGTTTACTAAACAGACAAAGCACTCCCAGCACAATACCCAATGACAGGAACTTCGTGACGCTCCGGAGAGGTAACAAATTTAGAGAGAGAAGGTCTCCCCCCAAAGACAGTAACTCTGCTCTGTTCCTGTGGTGCTGGGAGAAAAAGGAGTGGCTGTGCAAGGTTGGTCTTGGTGGGGTGGGCTGAGTCCCAGGTGGAGGCCTCCCGGCGCTTCCCCCACGTCCTGAGTCCAGAGAGACTGGAACAGTTCCGAGGAGAGGAAAGAGAGGAATAAAAAAGAAGAGGAAAAAAACTTCAGCTAGCTACAAAACTTACAGCTAACTAAGCTACAACTAACTAACTGCCAGGAAAAAAAAAAGCAGAGCCTCTCTCCATCTTGCCGTGTTCCAACTCTCCCACTTCCAAGGCCGCTCAGAGGAGCTGAGTTTTCCAGAGGAAAAAAAACCAAACTGCACTTCCCCTCCCCTTTGCACCCAACAGATGACAGGGGATACAAACATCATAGTGTCACCCTAGGACATGCCTGCAAAGTTAAAATCTTACCGATTCAAAACATAATGCCTTCCCTCCTCTCTGTTACACAAAGGAGAGAGAGGTGGCTCTCATCTCTTCCAAACATCCTTCTCCAAACTGGTGGTCCTATTAGGTCCTTTTACAATTTATTTTTTTATTCCTCTCCTTCTATCATAAACTACCTCAACCTCTTCAGTCTCTCATCAGAGGGACAATTTTCCAAGTTCCCAAGCATTCTTGTTACTTTCTCCTCAACCACTTTTAATGTATAAAATGAAGTCACTCATCCCAGAGCTGTGACCAGACTCTAAAACACAGGGAAAAAAATGTCAACAGGCATTGTGAGCCACAGTTTTTTTATCTGTGTCCAGGTTTGCTTGCACCTCCTCCAGTAAATTTAATTGTCCTCTTCAGAAAATGTCAATTGTCTTTGTCAGCATAAGTTTTTCCACTGCAATGAATTGCAGGAATGTAGAGCTCCAGTATTTCATTTTGTTAAGTTTGGACATCTGATCCCTTGGAAAGAGTTCTATTCATCTTTTTACATCAATACCACTCCATAGTTATTTCATATTAATCTTTTCTTGCAGAAAAAAAAAGTGGATGCATTCCTCTCAATTATTCATGTGGGTTAAAAATATGTCTGCATGTAGAAAATAATTATTTGTTTTAGCAGGCTGTTTAGCAGGTGAAGTCCAGCTGGAAAAACTAAGCACACATTACATATCCATGTAAGAAGAGCATTTCCTATGTCATGGAATCATAGAACGGTTTGGGTAGGAAGAGACCTTAAAGATCATCCAGCTCCAGCTCCCTCATCCTGCCTTCTCTTCACTGAATTAACTCCTTCTCTGAGCTTCCCTCTGCAGACTGACTGATATACTATCTCCTCAATCCAAAAGGCAAAGCTACTCTAGATAGAAGGAAAGGAAAAATGGGGTTTTTTTCACTGCTGCTGTGTATTACTTTTTTTTAAAGCCCCTTCAGACAATCACAGCACTCTTGGCTGGAAGAGAATCTGTATCTCCAGCACAGCCCCTGCTCCAAGGGTCTGCCAGCATTGCTAGACCAGCTCCAAAGCCACTTCTACCACTCACTTCTTGTCCATCCTCATGGAAGGAGATTCCTCTGGATAGCCCAGAACAATTCTGAAAGACCCTTCTGGAGGAGAAAACCTTCCTGAACCCAGCCCAGGATGTTTGAAAAGAAAGAAGAAAGCCTTCCAAAACCCAGGGTGTTTGCGCCCTCTTGTCTTCTCTGCCAGGGCTGCACCTTCAGGTTCACCCTCAGGAAACACCTTCCAGTGACCATTTGCACCCCAGTTTTCCCAGTAGAACATGGACACCTCTTATCACCTGATAGATTATTGCCTTTTTTCCTAACCTAGAAATGAAACTCTGGATAATTTTAGTAAGGAGGTAATATAAAAGGGGATCTTTCTTTATTTGAAAGTTTTCAGGGGCAGTTATAGAAAGATGTCCACAAAATCCTACCCCCACAGGGGTGAGTACATTTTACAGGTTTTAGGAAACTAGTATAACTGATAAAAAGCACCAATTAGGAGGACAAGTGGTGATGGAATTCCTCCCCAGGTCAAGTCCCTTCTCTGGAGTCCTCCCTTGGCACTAGCTGTACTCTGTCCATGAAATGTATCTTGAAGACCTGTTTTCAACCTTGGTAGCCAGGAAGGACCAAGGTAGCACTGAGGCCTTGTACCCCCGGGGTGGGAGCTCTGGAATTCATTTTGTCTTTCTGCCTAGGGAAAGGGCATGGAAAATTACTGGGAAAACTAGCCACTAATACAATAAGCTACACAGCTACAAATATATGTGCGAAGAATACAGAGAACATAGGAAAGAAAAAAAAAGGCAAAAACCAAAATGGCATCAAGATGAGTGACCACCTCTGGTCTGGAGGTGACGTGAAGCCATCAAGAGTCACAGCTGCTGCTTTGACAACACCAGTCTTCACTCTGGTCATTATTAATGAGAGAAGTTGGGCTCTTAATTGCAGCCTCTCCAGATCTGACATCACTGCAGTTTCCAGTGCCATTTCTTCCTCCATCAACAAACAGCACAACAGTTCCTAAGCTAAAAGATTCAGAGCAGCTACAAAAACAAAATACTGACAAGTAAAAACACTAAAATAGATGTACAACCACATAGATGGATTTTCCCATGAAAGATGAAGCAGAAAAATAAATCTGTGAAAGGATTTGGAAGAACACTCCTGTGATTTTTTTTTTTTACTACCCCCCGTTTTTCTAATGACAATAAATTTTCCACACGATTCAACCCTGTGAAAAGTCTCTAGGCAAGCTCATCAAATAGTATAGTCCCTGAAGTCCTAAGGGAAAAAAATAGAAAGAAAACAAAAACTCTTAAAACTCAACGGGTAGCCATTATTACGTTTTGCTTAGCAGCCAAAGCAGCTCCTAACAGGAAAAAAAAATTGCATTTCATTCCTGGAGCCTGGAAGGAGCCATGCTCATGCATCTCTTGCTCCCTGTAGTCAGATCAGCGTGACATGTCTGTGTGTTTTGCCAGCCTTCCTGGCTCCACAGCGGATGCACAAATGATCCCTGCTCTCCCTTTTGCTGTTTTATGACCCTGCATCTCGTAAACCCCCTCAGTGACCTTCATCTCTCCAGAGGGAAACAAACCCACCAGTTCTCCTGCTTGGGTGAGCCACCATCCATGGCTGGGGTGGCTCTCCAAAGTCACCAGCGATGACCCAGCAGTGCCAGCTGCTGTCTGGGGCTTGGTGAGAGCACTGAGGATCTCAAACACGATCCTGTTTTGAGAGTTTCAGAGACGCCAAATGTTTCCCTTGCTTGCTGGCAGTTGCTGTTTTTTGTTCCTGTATTAATACAATGTAACCCCAGTTCTAAATGCCCCAAATATTCTAGATGTCAATACTTTGTTTACAGGTCCATTACACCACTACAACCACCCTCACATTCCCTTTTGCACCCTGTTTCTCTTAATTGCATCCCAAGTGTGTTCAGTATGGAGAACCATGGAAGATGACTTGACTTTACTCTCAGCTCTAGCAGTGGCTGGGGGCAGGCAGAGCCAGCCAACACCAGCATGTAGTTGGCAGATTTAAGCTATTCTTGATGTCAGCTGGGTTTACCTCATCAGCAAAATAACACCCCACTTAAGGAAAGATTGCTGTCCTCCTCTTTACTTAATCTCTTTTTTATTATTTTAGCATGAAAGTCAGCTGCAGAAGAAAGCATTTAATTGTGCTATTAAAGAAACTGCCTTCAATTTTCACTGCCACTCCTAGCCACCAAAGTGAAACAAAATGCCCAGTTCTGGTTTCATCTATATTCTTCACTTTCATGACTCAATTGCAGCATTTTTTATGATTTAACTTTTGTGACTCAATAGAAACATTTTTTTTTCAATTTAGCTTAGAAGTGAAAAATTACTTCCAAGGGCACAAAAAGTCACAAGGAAATGCTCAAAGGATTAGAAGGACAGTACCTCTAATTGAAGAACTTATCATCACAGTCCAATTCCTATTAAAGAACAGAGGAAAAACACCAATGTCACTCAGATAGAGGAAATTTAGGTACAGCCATTATAGCACCTTTCCCACAACCACCTTTATTCCATGTTCTGCTAGTCCTCACTCTGATGTCTCCTGTAGGCATTTAGTTTGTAAAAGACAGAAATGTTGCTAACTATTAATCATAAGGATAGGAATTCATTGACATTTCCAACACATTTTAAATAGAAACAGAATATGGAAACAGATTTTGCTGTCAGTTACAATCGTTGAGTTCAGAGTCAGTGAAACGACTGTCATCTATTTCAGCTTCAGCCCAAGCAGGAGCAGAAACTCGTCCAAAATAATGTGCAAAGTGTTACTTTTGATGTTCAATATCATCTTACTTCACCACCAGTTTCAATCTAATTAATTCAGACTGGCACAAAACAAAAGAATGGGACAGCTACAGAGGTCATGCTACAGGACAAAAGCCATGACCCTCAACACTTATTATTTGTTGTTACTGTTACCCATAAATGGGCTTTTGATAATCACACTAATATACACAATTGTATAAAGTAAAGGAATTATTTAATTCCTCTATATGTTATCCTTCATCTGCTACAACATTCTGTTGTTTGAAGAAGAAATCAGTACCCTGTGATCCAGGACACTGATCAATACAGGGGAGCTGTAGAGGTCTACTTCCATCAGCCTGGAAACAATTGCCTAAATACAGTCAAATAAACAACTTTAGGTTATAATTATTACTTAAACAGAGATAAGAGCTCTGTTTTCTTAGGCACTGAAAAAGCACGTAACAGTCTTCCTCCTAAAAGCTCTATTATTCCAGTCAAGGAAGGACTATTTATTGACTTAACATTTATTTCTGATTTAACATGTGCCAAAAGACAGCAAATGTAAACCAATTTAAGAGAGTCCACAAAAGGCAATTGAATTAAGATCAGTACCCTCTGACTGAGTTAGCTGGATTGGTTCAGCTTGAACACCCAGAGCTTTACCCTGAAAGGTGTCACAGCAGCCACTTCCTGAGCATGGTAAAATTAACTGCAGACCTGTTTAATGTTCCCAAGTTCTGCATTTATTTGCAGGAACATTTAAGAAAGCTCCAAGGGCAGAGCTTCTTATCTTTTTGGATGCATTTTATCATAGAATCATGGAATAGCCCAAGCTGGAAGGGACCTCAAAACATTACTTATTCTAATAAGCTTCCATGGAAGGGGGATTCTCCATGAGATTATCCAGCATAGTGTCCAGTCACACCTTGAAAACCCCCAGTGAAGAGGTGTTCTCTGTTTGATCCTCTCCAGAGATGAGAGATTTTCTCCCCAGAAATAACCTCCATTCAGAGTCCAGCCCATGGTGAAAAGATTCAGTGAGGGACACCTGCAGTCTCTCAGGCCAGACATCCCTTTCCTTGGCACCATGAAGCTGTAGAAAACATCGTGGAGCTGGTTTTGTCCACCCAGAAAATCAAGTTTGAGAGCAATCCAAAGCAATGTGAGAGATGCACCTCGAACCAGCCCTGGGAAGGTGTGTCTTGGGTTCAAACCCCAGATGAGCTCCCAGCTGTCCTTGGTTTGGCACTTCTGTTGTTGTTGTTTCCTCTGTCTTTTGGAGACAAAACTCTGCCTGAAAACACAATGTGCTGGGAATCTCACCATGTGATTGTAAGTCACTGAAAAAAAGAGGTGGCTTGAAGTGTTGGTTGACAGATTTATCGTTTGTAAACAGAAAGGACATCCCTGTATCCTTGGTTTTATCTGTCCCTCTAGAGCTCTGCTGGTCTGTGCAGAGGACAGGAGGCTTCCAGCCATACCCTGAGGTGAAGCAGAGCTTCTGCTCCCTTCCCTTCCCTTCCCTTCCCTTCCCTTCCCTTCCCTTCCCTTCCCTTCCCTTCCCTTCCCTTCCCTTCCCTTCCCTTCCCTTCCCTTCCCTTCCCTTCCCTTCCCTTCCCTTCCCTTCCCTTCCCTTCCCTTCCCTTCCCTTCCCTTCCCCACACTGAGATGTGTCCTAAGCCAGGATGGGGGGAAAAACCTCTTCCACTTCCTAGGAAAAACACCTGTTTTGGGGGTGTGAGGGCTGAGTGCTGCTGCAGTGATGATGCTGTGAGAGGAAGCATCACATTGAAAAGTCCTTCTCATCCAGATTTGGAAACTGCCAAAACCACCCTCCTGAATTCCACCTCTGATAATGAGCTCTGGAAGAAGAATGGTTTTTTAATATTGACTTTCTTCCTTGCAAAGCTGTTCAGGCTCATGTCTCACTTCCCTGGCTTCGCACTGCCTCTTTTGAGCATGACCATGACATTAATCTCACACTCTGAATAAATTCCTACCTATCATCTGGAGACTTTCCCACTCTCCTATGGGAAGTCCTTTCTATCCAAGGACATACAGTTGGTTACTGACCACTGGTTTTACTTCAGACTATAAAAATTCTTGCAACACTCTCAATTAGCTTTGAAACAGTTGTGTTATTCTCTTTTTTTTTTTTTTTTTTTGGTAACAATGACAAACTACTTCCTGAGCAAAACAATGAGATGTCAGCATATTCACAATATTTCAACATTGTGTGCTAATCCATTTGTATCCACAATGATGCGTCTAGAAAAAAAAAAAATAGGCCAGCATAATGCCAAGGCTACTCTGACTTATTTTTTATTTTTTCATCTTTTTCCTTTCTTCTTTGTTCTTTTTTTCTTTTTTTTTTTTCCCCTTGGTTTTTTTTCTTGTTCAAAATATTCCAGGCTTGCCTCAGACTGGATAATTCAGAAATGAGACCAATTTGCTTCTCAAGAGGGGGGCAGCCAAAATAAACAAAGATAATATCCATCAGTTCTAGAAAGCACTGCCCTTCTTCTGAGAGGAGAACAACCTCATCAGAGCTAAGGAAAGCACTGCCTTTTCTTCTCTGTTCCAGACTGTTATCACCTTCCAGTTACTGCTCTGGAGTCTAAATTCTGGAGACAGATTTATATTCCCCAAAGTTTAGGCTGTATCCCTATCCTCCAATTATCTTCTGATTGGCTAGCTACATTAAACATGAAAAGGCATCACGAAAATATATTAAAACCTGTCTTTTTCTACTTGGTACCTTTCCTTACACAAAAGGAACAAGTCCAACTAACCAAGCCACTAGAAAACTTGCCCCATAAGCCAAGAAGAATTACTTTCTTTTGAAGAGCTCTATTTGGGAATACCTTTCCAGAGATTCTTTAAAAAAATGTGTTTGGGAGAAGGTAATCATGAAAGGAAGAAAGAAGACTCAGCTCAACAATAGGAGCTGGATAGTTCCCACAAAAGTTATTACTGATTCTTGCTTCCAGGAAAAAAAATCCCCTCTGGATAAATTCAGCTTTCTGGAAAAGAGTTTAAACTTAACACTTCCATTTTACTGGTGTTTTGCTTTCCAGAAGAGATAAAAGATAATGACTGACTGAATGGCATGAAATCTTCACACTTATCCACACCTCTGGAAAATATGCTGGGCTCCACTTCCTTCCCTTCCCACATTTTCACCCTGACATAATCTTTCCCATGTGTTCAAAAAAACTGAAAGTTTCTTTGTATCTAGAGAATAACTAAGTGCTCACATGCCCTGGTCATGTAACAGCCAATTTGTGTCCAAGGAAGTTCTACTGGAATTTAGGAGCAAATGCTGTCAGCGGTTGTTTGTGCCTCTCCTGATGAAACACCATAGAAATCAAAAATCCTGATGTGGACACCTGGAGCTGGTGTTTTGTCTGAGCACCAGAGCAGCAGCCCTGGCACAGGGACAACACCTCAGACCCTCCTCTCACGTCTGTCACCTGGGGCTGAGCCAAGCATCCAGGGAGCTGGAGCACGTTGTGGCAGCCCAAAAACGTGTGAGGGAGGCTCCTGCAAGCAGAGAGGATGCTGAAGGTCAGGTAAAGGCTAGAAGAATTTCTTGTAGTGCCATGGGAGCCTTGGTGCAAGACACTGCAAGAGTCAGCTGCATTTGGCATCTTTTGGCAAAGAGCCTGGACTTGAGGTCTTGTTTGCTGTGATCCTGAATTGTTGATGCTTTAAGTTTTCAGCTTTTATATTTTTCAGATCCTGTACTCCTTTAGGGTATAACCCTGAACTCCATATAAAGTGTTAGCTACTCTCATCACATTTTGGTCAGACAAATAATCCCTCTGGGCCTGAAAGTCAATGACAGCCTACAGCCTCAGGCCTGAAAAGTATAAACAAAAGTGAATTGGGGGGCGGGGAGGAAACTGGGGGCAAACGACTTCATTAGCTAGAGCTGTAACTGGGGGATTAACCCCTGATATGTAAATTGATCAAATTTACAGGTGTCTGAAAACTCGTGAGCATCATCCATCTTGGGTGTAGCCCCTTAGAGGCTTCTGACTGCCCAAGGTGTATCAAGTGAAGGCCTTTAATAAACACCCACTTTATGTATTCTTTTAACTCTGTCCAGCCTCTGTTCTAGGTATCCACTCCAAGGCATCACTGTGACACCTGTGCAGCCCCAGGACGAGGATGCTGCTGGGGCTGTGGTCTGTGCTTGCTAGGAGGAGTGAGAAAGGCAGGCAACAGATGCTAACCAGGACAGCTGAGGTTCCCACACCCCTCAGCCTCTGCTCTCCAGACACCCACAGCTCCTGAGAAAGCAGCCCCCAGCCTGGCTAGAAATGGAGATGGTGACAAATGAGATCCTGTGGCAGGAAATGTAAGGGCAGTGCCTGTGCCTCTGCAAGCTCCTTTGAACTGTGAAGACATTTAGTTCGCATTTCAGGCACCATTTATTTCACTGGCATGTGTGGTTTTGTCTTCATTTGCTTTTCCTCGCTGAGCATCACCCTTGTAGTTAAACTATCAGTTTCTGGGGGATTTAGAATCAGAGGAAATGCAAACATCTCTAAAACAAAAGATGCTGAAACTTGTGTATTTTTACACTGGGTTCAATATTCTACCAATCCTCCTCTTTCTTTGCTCTCTGAAATGCAGGAGAAAGAAAGGCAAAGAAAAAACTGCCTCATATCCCTAGGAGAAGGGTAAATCTATCACAACAAAGGGTCATGGTCACCACTTTCACTTCTTGAAGAATTTCATTGCCTTTCCCGTGCAAGACAAGGTTCTTCATCTCTGTATTGATGAAAAAAACTTGCCCTCAGGCTGCAGGAGCACTGTTATTCACCCTAGGGGAACATGGGATGCTGAAATGGTCTGGTTTTATCCTAATTTAGAGGATGTGAAATGCAAGGAAAAGTGTTCACAGCACAGGAATGATCCAGTGCTCTTTGTTTCTGTTTTCCCCAGACTCCCTGCTCAGAGCTAGACACGCGGGGCAGATTTCTAAATGTCTCTGGCTGCAGCCATCTTAGAAACCTCCATTTGTGACAAAATCCTTTAAAGGAAACAGCAAAGGCCACAGTGTGAGGGAAGGTTGGCACCATCCAGTGTTGCTCCATCCACTGGTCCAAGAACCTTCCCAAAAATCTGAATCTAATTTCCAGGATGCTGAATGGTGACAATGTACCAGCAGCTTCATAAGCTTTTTATTTTCCATCAAGAAACCCATTGCCTCGGATTTTGGATGAGAATTAAAACAACCCAGCTCCCTCTTGCTGTTTGCTCATTGTTCACGGGCTGTTCCCCATTTGCCCAGCTCAGTGAGCTATTGTTCCACAGGGGCACTGCAAACCTCTGCAAGCACAAACTCAAACCACATTGTAAACAGCACATGGCTTTGTTTAATCCAGAGCAAACCCCTGGGCTTCGGCTGGAGAGGCAGGCACAGCAGAGTGACCTGCCCCGTTTATCACTGCCTTTACATATTGCCCGCCCTGCTCCGGTGCCAGGACATTGTGTGCCTCCTTTATCACTTATTTCCGAAGATGCTGCAGCATGAAATGCTTCTCGGCGCTGACTTTGCTGGGGTTACAGGATGCTCTGAGGGTTTCCACTCACTGGTTAAGGCAGCATCGTCCTGCTGAGCGCTGCCAGCGAACACTCCCCTCGTTGCAGCCTTCAAAAGCAGGCTGTGGATGCCCTCTGCTGCTCCACCGGTGTCAGTTTAGGGGGGTTTTGCTATTTCTGGAGATATCCTGCTGTTCCTGCAAAGATTAACCTACTAGGTATCATTTTCATTCCTAATAAACACGTGTGTCCTGTCAACAAGCTTTTGCAAGTATTTTGCAACTCAGAAATCTATTAACAGGCAGCGGAACCAACTGCCCATTACGTTTAAATTTTAAGTTTTCTGTTTTGAAAATGTGACATGCTGTGCTGATATTTCAGCAGTTCCTACAGAAGCATGGAAAATGAGAGGAGGGCATTATAATAAAAACACCACTTGTTAAATGCTCTATTTCCACCAGCTTTTACAGACACCACTCTGGGTTGGGAGCAGTGGAGAGGCAGGTCAGTGCTCTGACAGTGAGAAGGAAACCACAGCAGCCAGGGCTCCCTCTGCCAGGGGAGCAACCTGGTCTGATCCCCAAGGAAGGACAGCAGTGGGGAGAGAGTGTTAAAAATATTAATTTCTGTCTCCTCTGTGGATAAGCACAGAGCATGAGGAGAGCATCCCTCTGCAGCAGCAGGGGGAGGTTGGCTCTGTAGGGTGATCCCACAGCGCTGTCACCCTTTGCAATTCAAGCAGTTAGCCAAACTTTAGGGACAGACATGCTGTTTCCATTAGACGTAGTAATTGATGAAGAAATCAGATACTTGCCTGATGCACTCCTATTTTTCTGCAGTGAATGTACAAAGCCCCATTTCCCTTCCCCCATTGTGCTCAAACAGCAGGAGACAACTTTTCCGTTCAAAACTCCAAAACTTTTTCCAGCTAGGACCCTTCCTGTAGACTGTTTCTTACCCTTTTCCTTATGGATGATTTAGAAATATGGCTTTGGCTGTCTGTGGCTTCTCTGTCAGTGGCTTTTCCACCCACACTGCTCTGGGTGCTGTGTCCCACACAGTTTGGTGGGATAATTCCATGGTCTGCACTTCTGCATCTGCCCTCAGTGCAGGCAGCACTGCCTGGCTCCTGACCAGCCCCACACCTGGTCTGCACCTTGTTTCCACCAGCTGCAATGGAAAGGAGCTCCCTCAGGGGCTGTTTTTCTCTTTCCCCAAACAAAGGATGTCTCCCCACCTCCTCGGTGTGAGATCTCACTCCAGCAGGAGGCCTGAAGAAGCATTTTCTGTCAGTGCTTGGTCCTTGAAATATAGATTTCCTCTTGTTAGCAGGTACTAAATTAAAAGGCAATAACCAGGTGAAGAAAGCAACATGGGGAGGGGATTTCTCCCTCCAGGTATAAAGAACTTTTCTGCCGTAGGAAAAAAAAAATGAAAAAAAATCTTACAACAAAGCAGAATAAATAAACCTTCTCTCACTTCTGCACAGTACACACAGCTGTAACTTCAATGCTTTCTGGAGAAGGTCATGGAGTCCATCTGCTAATGGGTTTCCTGCCTGAGGGTATTTACAGGGAGAGCACGTTTAATGGACAAGGGCCATCACGGGTGAAAACAATTTGACAGTGCTGAAGATGAAAGCAGAGAGTGACCAGAGCAGCTCAGAGCAGTGTCCTTTGAGGACACGTCACAGAAAGAGCTTGGACACCACACCCTTCTGGCAACGGCTTTTGGACAAAGAAAGAGACTTAAGAAATACATTTGACAAGGGCTGTCATGAAAACTGCAGCTCTGAGCAGAAAACAGGGGAGGGACAGAGGGAGGGAGGAAGGAGCCAGTACACGTGGAGCCATGCCTGTGTCATAAGGAAGAATTCAGCTCAGGAGATACTTTTCAGGTAAATGAAAAGCAGATATCCAAGGAAACTGGCAAAATATGCTAAGATCATGGAAAGTAATAAAGAATTGATCGAGCTTTTATTGATAAAGACACGATAAACTCCCTTTTATTATTACCGTTCATACTGCAAAATGTTCAGACCTGGAGAAAGGAGCCATGTGGAAAAAAGGGGCTTTTTGCCCTTCAGAGCACAGGGGTTGCACACTCTGACCATCACACACTGGCTCTTAATACTCATCTTCATCTTATCTACATCTTCAACTACCCAGTCACCTGAAATTACTCTGATCACCCTCCCTTGTCCTGTGCCCCTGCACCTCCCTCTCCTGCTGTGACATGAGCAGCTACATACAGTGAGCATCAGGACTCCACCTGTAACTGACAATTCCTGACTGTCTCCAAATCCCAGCTCTCTGCTGAAGGTAATGGTTTCTATTCAGAAGAGGTTTTGAAGCCCCCATCATCACCATGCCCCATCCTTGGCCACCTATGGTGTGCTGCTGGACACAGGAGCTGCTCTTCTGCAGTGTGGAGAACTTACCCTGTATAATTCTGCTTTTAAACCCTGTTAACCTGTCAGCCAAGTCACTGCCAGGTGTGGAGCTTGCCTGCTTGAGCATGCTTCCATGCAAACTTTAAGCTGGCCAAGCCAGCTGTTGGCTTTGCTGCTCCAGCTCCAGCCCAGTGGGAAGCAGTGAAAACCATATTGTCCAAAGAGATGTCACTGTCACTCTCCACTTGGCACATACTTCCAGTCTTTTTCTGTCATTGTTTGCAAAATGGTTTGGTTTGGGGTTTTTTCCCTTGCAATAAACTCCTGCAGCTGGCAGTTTATTTGCCTTTCTCATGTTTCCCCCCATAGTACAGGCATTGTTTCTCCCTTCCTCTCAGGCCACTCTGTTTCTCATTAGTCTGTGTTTGTCTCTTGTTTTATACGTGACAACCAAGCTCCATTATTATTACACTTTCAGCTTTCATCATCAATTCTTTTCTGCTCTGCTGCTGCAGAAGGCACCACAGGGACAGTGTGAGGACTGGATCACCAGCTCCACAGCCTGCGTGTTTTGGGTGCATCACCTCCCCATCTGCAGCAGCAAGCAGGACCAGATGTCTGAGTCAAGGTGGTTGGTATTGCTTCAGGAACTTTGGCCCTGCATGAGGGCACAGGTTCCCTTCCCACAGAAAGGAAGGCAGGGAGAGGATCCAGAAGGGGTGCTCAGCTGTGGCAACGTGCAGCAGTTTGGGCTGTGTGATTGTGTCTCATTTTCTGACATGCAGAATGGAAGTGCCCTAAATTTAGAGGTGTCTCAGGGAACAAGCAATGAGTTGGAATGCTGGCATCATGACCATGGGGAAAAATTAACTGAGACAACCTGTGTGAAAGTGAATGTGAGAGACTGGAGTCTGGTTCATGACTCAAACTGGAGCCACTGCTGGACAATTGGTGCCAATGGCTCAAAAAATCATGGGTGCTCTGCTGGTGATGCACAGAGCAGCTCCTAGGTGCAGAGCCTGGGGCTGCAAACTCCATTCCCAGACAAGGGAAGAAGCTGATAAGACTCGAGGTGGGCTGATCTTATCATGCCAGAGTCCTCACTTACATGCTGGCTCAGCTGCAGAATCTCCCCTCTCAAGTATTGGGCCGTTCACAGGTAGAAGAAGGGCTTCACCTCTGATAGGTCATGATGGACTCAGGTACACCTGAACCTGACCTAAGAGACAGCTGCAACACCTTAGAAGGTGTCAAGGACTCATGAGGTGTCCCTGATCCACCATCACATCACTTGGGTCCCTGTGGCCCATGCCATTAGTGTGCAGTGTGAAATTCCCTGGCCTGGGGAAGATCCCTGGGCGTTCCCCCCTGAAACTGAGTGAACACAAACCCAGCAGAGATTGTGTTCCCTGGATTCTCCCCTCCACCACTCAGTGGTTGCAGTCTGCAGCCACCAAGAAGACTAGAAGAAGAGGATCAACAGGACTTCATGACAATCTACAGTGTGGTGATATTTTATCTACTTAGTCTGTTTCTCTGTCATTTTCTTTCTTTTCCAGCCCACATTCACACACCTTTTTCTTATCTCCCTCTCCACATTTACTGTTAAATAATAATCCATATTATTGACTTCAACATTTGGTCTTGTTTATTAATTAATTAATTGGGGCAGAGGCATCTCTCTAATAATTTGAATAGCCAGATCTTAACATGAAGGACCAGGTAAAATGCCCAGCAGAAGATTTGTCAGCAGGGAAGTTCCCCAGAAGAGGGGAGTTCTTTTCCCTCTGTTACTTTTCAGGCCACCCAAACCCAGAGGAACCAAGAACCCCTTCCCTAGGCTGTTTCAAGCTGACAGACATTTCACCTAAGCATCTTCTCCTCAGCACCAAAACCGCACTGAAGAATGGGGCTTCAGGCAGGTGTCAACACTTGCTCTGTCACACAAATGTCTCAGGTTAAACAATATTGATGGATTTCGAGTGTTTTTCATTAGCACAAGCTGCTACTGGGCAATGCCATCATTTTTTCACAGGAGAAAAAAGAAATTGTTGCAGGATGATAAAGGTTGTGTGCAATTTATTAGCATTGCACAGTCATTTATGTGCTTTAGAAACAAAAGCAGCCCACTGCAAACTCCCACCAGCTGATCTGGACATCCCAGGAATAAATCAGATTCTTCCCCCTGACACTAAATCTATCCAAAGTACAGTGACTCTGCAGGTATTTTCCATGGAGAATCTCATTTGTGTAGTGAAAAATTAAGTCATCATTTTGAATTTCTTCCCTATCAATTCCTCTTTACAAAAGAAAGCAACTCCTGTTGCACCTGCTTGATTAGGAAACTGAAATCATTCAAATTTTATAAAATTTAAATTCTTCATATTTTCAAATGTTTTTGAGACATGGCAAAAACTGTGCAAGGAATAAATTAGGAAAAAAATATCCAAAAATGTCAAATGGCTGCTCTCTCTGGGGTTTGGTTTTTCTTCGTAAATACGTGCTCCCAGATTTACAGAGTAACAGAATCATCAAGGCTGGAAGAGACCTTCAGGATCATCCAATCCCACTGTCATCCCAGCACCACCATAATCACCCCTACAACATGCCCCCAGGTGCCACATCTGGACACCTCTTCAGACAATGACTCCACCACCTCCCTGGGCAACTTATTCCAATGCCTGATCAGTCTTTAAGTGAAAAAACAAATTCCTAACATCTAATCTGAACCCCCTCTGGTGAACCTGAACCTCACCTGACTAAAGAGGAACGTCCTCTTGGAATTCTGCAGCCCTGGTCCTGTGGGATGTCAGCAAGGGACGAAAGGCTCACAGCCTACAGATCCAAAGGGGTAAAACAAACTCCAGCTGTGGCCTCTCTGTATGTCCAGAGGATGGGAAAATTCTCAGAATTCTAAATTAATATCCAGTGCTTGGTTCTTGAAAGATAGATTTCCTCTTGTTAGCAGGTACTAAATTAAAAGGCAATAGCCAGGTGAAGAAAGCAACATGGGGAGATGATTTCTCTCTCCAGATATAAAGAAATATTCTACTGAAGGAAAAAAAATTAAATCTTACAACAAAGCAGAATAAATAAACCTTCCCCCACTTCTGCACACTACACACAGTTGTAACCTCAGTGCTTTCTGGAGAAGGTCATGGAGTCCATGTAATAATGGGTAGTAGCACAACAAACTGAGAAGTGAACACACCAAAACACCAGCAAGTGCTGGATGCATTTCAGCTCAGGGTCCTAAGCTCTTTGATAGACCTGGATCTTAAGACCAACCAGAAGCACCATTTGGGGGAAAAGGAGGAGAGGAGGTGGCTGTGCCACTGTTGTGAGCAATCCTTCATCAGGTGGCCCAAGCACATCCCCAGTGGGCACCATGGGCAGTGAGCAACCACCCAAACCGTGCTGGGCTTCTGTGGCTGGAGAAAAAACTTCTTGTGGCAAGTCCTAGGTGGCCATAGTTACTTCTGTTGAAGATATGCTCTTAATTAAATGCTCAGTAAGGAAACAGCCACATTTGCCACACTGTCCCATGTACAGCTTGGTCTTGGAAAGCATTTACGGCTTAAAGCCCAAAAATAGTTTCAGCTCAATGATTCCTTTGTAACTTGTGAAGTTAATAACTGCAAGTTAATAAAGGCTAACTCAATTTTCCTTCAAACGAGAGCGTCAGGTCTGGTTTTAATCATGACTGCAGTCTAGACCAGGAATATTGTCTAATTAGAACCCGGATGCAGACAGCGCCGGGGTCGCGCTCGCAGGTGAACTTGGAACCACAATTTCCGCTCCTCTCCCTCCCCCAGTTTTTAACCAGGCTGAGATGAAGGTTTCATTGTAAAATTATAAATCCTTCAGCCATCCCATGCCAAAATTAAGCCAGAAAGAATGGTTTACAGCTTTCTGATCACAATCTTTTTCATTTGCCATACAACCATGCACCAGTGAGTGAGCTGCATTTGCCATGTTTTTGATTGTGAGACAGTGAACAATGCTTGTTTTCACTGAGTTTCACTGGATCAAACACTCAAAGCCATTTTTAAGAAGGACACAATTACCCAGAATGGAGAGAAGGAAGGCATGATCTTGGAGGTCTCTTCCAACCCAGTTGTTCTCTGTGTGTGACTCTGTGGCCAGCCTTTGTTCTCTATTGGACATGGGAGGGAACTTAGTAACTGCAGATGAGGAGAAGGCAGAAGTGCTTAATGCTTTCTTTGCCTCAGTCTTTAGTGGGAAGACAGTTATCCTCAGGACAACTGCCCTCCTGGGTTGGTAGTTGGTGTCAGGGAGCACAATGGTCCCCTGTTATCCAGGAGGAGGCAGTCAGAGAACTGCTGAGCTGCTTGGATGTTCATAAATTGATGAGCCCAGATGGGATCCACCCCAGGGTGATGAGGGAGCTGGCAGATGAGCTTGTGAAGCTGCTCTCCATCATTTACCAACAGTCCTGGCTCACTGCTGAGGTTCCAGATGACTGGAAGCTGATCAATGTGACACCCATTCACAAAAAGGGTGGGAAGGAGGATCCTGGTAATTACAGGTTAGTTAGCCTGACCTCAGTACCTGGCAAGATAATGGAACAGTTTATACTGAGTGTCATCACACAGCACTTACAGGATGGCCAGGGTATCAGACCTAGCCAACACAGCTTTAGGAGGGATAGGTCATGTTTGACCAACCTGGTCTCCTTTTATGGCCAGGTGACCAGACTGGTGGATGCAGGAAGGGCTGTGGATGTTGTCTGTTTGGGCTTCAGCAAGGCCTTTGACACTATCACCCACAGCACACTCCTGAAAAAGCTGGCAGCCCATGGCTGGACAGGAGCACTCTGTGCTGGGTTAGGAACTGGCTGCATGGCCGGGCCCAGAGAGTGCTGGGGAACAGTGCTGCATCCAGCTGGGGACAGTCACCAGTGGTGTTCCTCAGGATCTGTGCTGGGGCCAGCTCTCTTCAATATTTTTGTTGATGACATGGATGAGGGTACTGAGTCTTTCATTAGCAAATTTGCAGATGACACTAAGCTGGGAGCACGTGTCAATCTGTTGGAAGGTAGGAGGGCTCTGCAGAGAGACTTGGATTGGCTGGATGGATGGGCAGAGTCCAATAGAATGACGTTTAATAAGTCCAAGTGCTGAGTCCTTCACTTTGGCCACAATAACCCCCTGCAAGGTTACAGACTGGGGATGGTGTGGCTGGACAATGCCCAGGCAGAAAGGGACCTGGGGGTTCTGGTGACAGCAGCTGGACATGAGCCAGCCGTGTGCCCTGGTGGCCAAGAAGGCCAAGGGCACCTGGCCTGTGTCAGGAATTGTCGGAACCCAGGACATCCCTCTGGGTGCCCTGGGTGATCCGAGACCCTGGCAAAGGGTCCAGAGACAAGCCACGAGAGTTTGATTAGAATAGTATTAATTTGTCACCGGGTGTAAATGTAGAATTTAGGGGTCTAATGGAGGTTCAAGAAGGCAAGATGGAGAAATCTGGGCGTGTCCCTGTCCTTCTGCTTCTTCTTCTTGCCCTCCATCTTCTGATGTGGTGGTGGGACTTTTAGATTGGATTAGAGTAGAAATACACAGTTTAATAAAGGTGATGGGTATTGGTATAATATTGTAAACATAGAACACGTAGTACACAGTATAAGAGATAGCGACCGCCCAGGAGGTGGGCAGACAGCCTTGGGCAGCGGTGTAGATGCCATCTACGCTAGCTGAGAGAAAAAGAATGTTTAAGAACACGAAAGAATAAACAGCTCTGATAAAGAAACCGACGCATCCTGACTCCTTCTTCTGGCACCGGGCTTGGGAAGAAAAGAAACATCCGCAATCTCGGAAAGCTATCAGCCCGGGATCCGAGAAGGAATGGTGTGGCCAGCAGGAGCAGGGAGGTCATTCTTCCCCTGTACTTGCACTGGTGAGGCCCCACCTTGAGTGCTGTGTCCAGCTCTGGCCCCTCAGGTTGGGAAGGACATTGAGACACTTGAGCACATCCAGAGGGGGCAACAAGGCTGGTGAGGGTCTTGGAACACAAACTCTGTGAGGAATGACTGAAGGAGCTGGGGATGTTTAGCCTGGAGAAAAGGGGATTCAGAGGTGACCTTATCACTCTCTACAACTCCCTGAAAGGTGGCTGTGCTCAGCTGGGGATTGGTCTCTTTCTTCAGGCAACAATGGACAGAACAAGAGGACACAGTCTCAAGCTGCATGAAAGGAAGTATAGGTTAGATCTTAGGAAAAGGTTTTTATGGAAAGAGTGATAAAGTACTGGAATTGTGTGCCTGGGGTGGTGATGGAGTCACCATCCTTGGATGTGCTTAAAAAAAGTCTGGATGTGGCACTCAGTGCCATGGTCTAGTTGAGGTGTTGGAGCATGGGTTGGATTCGATGATGTTGAAGGTCTCCTCCAACCTAGAAATTCTGTGATTCTGTGATTCTGTGATCTCTGAAGGCTCTTACTACTTTACCAATGGTCATCAGAGATTACTAATTTAAAAAAAAAAAAAAAAAGGATCTTTAAATAGAGCTAGCATTAAATTAACAGCATGACTCAGAACTCAGAAGAGATAATGTGTGCTGCTTGACCTGGTCCACCTGTCAGACTTCATCCTTCCTTAAAAGTGATTTTCATGCAGGTTTTATCTAGAATCTTTTCTCATTTTCGGGGGGTTTTCATTTTGGTTTTTTGCAGGGGGGAGGCAGGAGGGAATTGGCTTTTGGGGGTTTTGTTTGGTTTTTTTGCTGTGGGGCTGTTTGCTTGGTTTTGTATTGTTGTTGTTGTTATTGAATAAATACAATCCAGAATTCTTAGTTTGAGAAAAATACTAACTATAACAAAATCTTTTTTTTTTTTTTTTTGCTTCCCTATATGCATGTAACAATAGCTTCTTTTTCTCTAACAGAACATAAAATAAAGCAAGTACTTCTGTCAACATGGCAGTACTAGAACCCAGAACTGGGAAATATTTATGTTGTTATCAATGCAGTGCTGTTACTGGGGAAAAAAATTAAAATGCTGAATCTACTGATGAATCTGCCCAAAGTTTTCCCTCACCAGTTGCATAAATAACACAGACAAAAAGAAGCAAGCAAACATCTGCAACTGGAACCAGGTAAAGCAGTCAGGGTATTCAAGAGTGAAGTGAAAAATATGATACTGAGTTTGCATATTGAATAATGTCTATTTCTGCCAAATATTCTCCTCTCAGAGAGCCCTCAGGCTTTGAATCTGCTGGTGCAGCTCCTTGATGCAAAGGTGCAACCAGATTTTGAAACTGGTGCAATATAGTGATTTAAGCTCTGAGTTTATGTTTCTGTGAAATTACATCTGTCCCTTTGAAATTTCTGAAATTTATTTTGGTATGGATGTACATCAGGAAAAAAGGGGAAAAGGGGAAGAGGAAAAGGGGAAAAAAAGAAAATGGGAAAAGAGGAAAAAGGGAAAAGGAATAGGAAAAGGAAAAAAGGAATAGGAAAAAAGAAAAAAGGAAAAAAGGAAAAAAAGGAAAAAAGAAAAAAGAAAAAAAGGAAAAAAGAAAAAAGGAAAAAAGGAAAAAAAGGAAAAAAGAAAAAAGAAAAAAAGGAAAAAAGAAAAAAAGGAAAAAAAGGAAAAAAGAAAAAAGGAAAAAAGGAAAAGGGCCCTTCTACAGAAAAACAGGAGTGACAATCTTTCCAGTGTAAAGAAGAATCCCTCTTGATTCAGATTTCAGCACCTGTGTGTTGTTCAAACATGGTAACATTCACTCTCCTCCTCCCTGTCCTCCTCCTCCTCCTCCTGCCTTGGCCACTGTGCTGTGCTTTGTCACCTTCCCTAGGCTCTGACACTAAATTGCTCCACCTGTGGCCACATCTGCTTAATCCTTAAATGCTCCACATAAAATTCTGCCCTTGGACTTGTATTACTCATTTTCTTCTCATTTTTGCTTTCTATAGCTTAAAACAGAGGCCTTATTTCTGCCAAGTCTAACACTACACTGGTTTAATCAATACTGACACTATCCATTCATTTGGACTCAAAATTATTGCAGACTCCTCAGTTCTTCATTAACCTCTGCTTTCCCTGCATTTCTTCATGTAGGGCAGGTTCATCCAAGCAGATCTCAACACTTTCCTTGCAAGGACTTTGCAGTGATGAGACCTCTTCACTGGGCAGCAGCTTGGGTTTAAATCTCCAGCATTTTCTCTCTTCAAGTTCTCCTCCACATCCCCTCACCTTTGAAAGCCTTACAGCTCTCAGTGCTTGACACTTCAAATCCTTCTTCAGCACACAATTTTTGTCAAAAGGATAGTCACATCCAGTCCCAGGCACTGGAAAAATTTCTCCACCTCCCACGGCACCTGAGCTACACCTCCCAAACCATTATTTGGGCAACCTCATCTGCACAGGCTGGCCTCTGCAGCTGCCAGCTCCTCATGTGCTCTGCTTATCCTGGTTGGATACAGGTGTTCCTCCCCCTTTTTCCCTCAAAAGTCTCTCTAGTCCTTATTTTCTACCCCAAATGCCACCAGTTATGTGTGGCTTCCATCACACTCCCACCACCAGCAACCAGCACAGACCAAAGCCCACAGGCATGACCTGTGGTGCTCAGGAGACTCTGAACAGTTCCACCCCAGAATGCCAGGACTGCCACACTGATTTGCACATTCCAGACCAAATGTGTGCAGCCAGAGTGGGGATGCCTGGCTGGAGCTGAGCAAACACCAGATGGGTGTCACCTGCTCAGGTGTGTGTACCTGCTGCACTGATGAGCATATCAGACCCTCTTCACCATCACAGCCAGGCAAATGCATCCTCTGGCTTATTAGACAAGAATCCAGGAGACAGGTAAGCCATTAATGGTCTTTCATTAAACAGGGATGAACCTTCATCAGAAACAGCCTTTGCTGCTGAGCCATCTGTGTTCAAAGAGGAGCTGAGGCTGGAAGTGGAGCCGGCTGGATTGCTGGGACAACTGGGGAGGAGCCAGGGCCAGCGCAGAGGATATGGGAAAGGCTTGCTTAGCATATCAAAGTGAGGAAGCCTGATTGATCTCTAAAAATACACCAGTGGTTAAACCCTGGGGAGGAAGAACGGCTTTCAGGCTAAATAACAGCACTGGCACAGTAACAAAAGGGTGTAAACCTTGCGGTGTTGTACAGCTTCCTCCTGAGGGGCAGCGCAGGGACAGCTCCCATCTCTGCTCCCTGTGACAGGGACAGCACCCAGGGAATGGCTGGAGCTGTGTCAGGGCAGGGTCAAGCTGGAGATCAGGGAAAGGTTCTTCCCCCAGAGGGTGCTGGGCACTGCCCAGGATCCCCAGGGAATGGGCACAGCCCCGAGGCTGCCAGAGCCCCAGGAGTGTTTGGACACTGCTCCCAGGGATGCACAAGGGGGGATTGCTGGGGTGTCTGTGCAGGGACAGGGGTTGGATTCAATGATCCTTGTGGGTCTCTCGCAGCTCAGGATATTCTATGCTATTCTATTCTATTCTATTCTATTCTATTCTATTCTATTCTATTCTATTCTATTCTATTCCATTCCATTCCATTCCATTCCATTCCATTCCATTCCACTTAAAATCTGATGGCTTACACAACAGAATTGGCAGAGGCAGTGAGAGGCAGAACTGTCAATTGCTTTAAATAAGCAACTGACATGTGATTCTTAATTAGACCATGATGATGGTCTGACCTTGACAGGGTAGTCCATCATATCCTCCGTTTTTACCTTACTATTGACGCCCACTAACCATGTCATGTTATTTCTAAATCTTTCATTTATTCAAGACTTGTTCAGACTAAGTCCATATGGTTTTGCCTGACTGGTAATGTGGGACATTATTTTATCATAATTCTCTAAGTTCCTACATATCAGTCATCAGCCTTACACCCCATATAAAACTGGGAAGGCTGAGAAGCAAATTCTGCAAGGCAAAAGTGTATGAAGTAGCATTTTTCTTAAAAAGAAATTTTTTTAAAAAAAATTATTTTGCATCTCAGCTTATTGAATACAGTACCACAAATGTCTTTATGATTTAGAAAATCCTTAATTTCTTTTGAATAGCATTTTGTTAACAGAGTATTGCTTGACACAAACTTTCAATGTTCCAGTCTGAAAAAACTTAATTATTCTTTTTGGAATTTTAAAATTTGCCTGAACCTAAGCTCTCTATTGAATTAATAAGAAGTTCACAAGGCATTTGGGTCAAGAGAAAATTTTAATTGTCAAATAGTTATGCAAGACATTTCAGTCAATCTAACAACACAACGATATACAAGCACTTTTACATGACATAGAGCACTCTGATAAAAAACAAAAAGAAAATAACCCACACATGGCACACATTAAATGGCAGATTTCTAAGTGTCATTGTAAACAGAAAACCAAAAAACAAGATGGGTTTTTACTGCAATTATAGAAATTAGGTACTGAGTCTATATCATACAACGTTTTGTGAATGATCCAGGGTAAATATTTAAAACTGTTAGTGCTGAACGTGGCAGATGACAGAAAGAATGGGGCAGTAATAAACAAAGAGGCAAGAACAGGGCATAACTGTAAAGACCCCTAATGCTGAATGAAGAATAGGAAAATCTTTATGACCCCTTCAACCCAAACTATTCTGTGATTCTGTGGTGATCTTGTGGGGATTTTGCAGGGATTTTGTAGGGGTTTTGTGGGGATTCTGTGTTACCACCAGCCCCACCTGTCCCACGGCTGGAGGGTCTCTGCTCCCCTAGACACCAATTTCCACTGCAGGGAGCCAAACCCTCTCCCTTCCACACCCACCCTCACCCCATCTCAGCAGTCCCTGAGCCTTCACTGTGTTCCAGGGACAGGAAAAAGGCACAGGACAGAGTGAGAACCATTCTGTGATCTTCTACCAAGATAGCAGTCTGCTTCTGAGGGTACTTGTTTATTTGACCATTCCCAGAATTTTCTCAAAAAATACCTTCAAAAAAATTCTATTTATCATGGTAAGGAATTCACAGAAACAAACCTTTTTTAATGAGTTTCTTGTTTATTCCTTTTCAGATGAAGCAGACAGCATTGTCCATAAGACTCCTCCCTTCTTCTATCCCCATTCTTCATCTTCCCTTCCTCTTTTCCCAAGCACCCACAGGCACAAAGCAACAATCTGCACACAGAAGTACTGTCATACTGAAGGAACAGCTTTTTCCTTCAGAAAACTTTCAGAAAACTAAAACTATGTTTCCCCATATACATCTTCTTAAAGATAAGAACATAAGAGGTAATATCATAGAATCCCAGGATATTTAGGGTTGGAAAGAACCTCTGGAGCTCCCCCAGCCCAATTCCCCTGCCCAGGCAGGGTCCCCTGAAGCAGTGACACAGGAACGTGTCCAGCTGGGGTTAGGATGTCTCCAGACAGGGACACTCCAGGCCCTCCCTGAGCAGCTGTTCCAGGGCTCTGCCCCTCCAGGGAGAGAAGTTCTTCCTCCTGCTGGGCTGCAACTTGCTGGGCTTGATTTGATGGCCATTGCTCCTCATCCTGGCACTGGCACCACTGAACAGAGCCTGGCCCCACCCTCTGGCATCAGGGGACAAACAGCTCTCTGTGGATTTCCAACAAATCATTCAAAGTCCAAAACCACTGCCCTCAATACAGGGACCACTGACATGGCTTTTCAGCAGGGACCACATGAAAAATCCATATTCTGCAAAGGAAGCTTGTTTTAAAGGGGAAAAATATTGTGAATAACCTGGGAGAGACTGCAGCTTTCTTCCAGGAACCCAGGGATGGGAAGAGTGAACAACATTCCTGCTGTGTTTTAAGCACACCATAGGTCCTGCTGGCACTCCAGGAATAATTGTATTTCCAAAGTGGAAGCAAAGGACAGTCCCTAAAGACAGTAGGGGTTTAGTCATGCAGCAATTTTAAACAAGCTCCTTGTCATGCTGAATTCACATGTCCTGCAGATTTTAACCAAAATCTCCCTGAATACAGGTGCTTGAGGTATCTGCAGTGAATTTTGACCTACATTGCATGAGATACAGGTAAAGTCCTGCCATGCAGGAAAGAGCATCTGCTCCTCATCTATCCATGTGCTTTGGAAATAATCTTGCATCTCTCTTTATTGCTGATAAATCCCTGCTGTATGTAGTCCTAAAATAAGTAATAATTTAAGAAGAAATAATATGAATTACTAAGAATTTGTAGTTTAGGATGACCCAATTGTGCAGCTGCTGGTACTTTTCTCTAATCGAAGAAGATTCAGCTGCTTAGACCTTGGAATTGGTTTTAAAAAAGTCTGCACCAACTTTCTGTTTGATCTGGTCCAAACAGAAGCTGCCTTGAAGAGCAAAGTTCTCCCTGAATCCACAGTAAAAACATAGAAGTCTCTGCAGCTTGTGGCATGGAGGAAGTTGGATTAACTGGAAATGGCCTTGACACAAAGTTTGACCTCACATCTTTACATCTGCAGCTGAACCTGTTCACCCCTAAAACAAAGTGTTGCTAACAGAACTGGCACATCATTATTTAAACCAGATTTATTTAGATAAAGGCAAAGTTACCTACGTAAAAATCAATACAACTAAAAAACAATGTAACTAAAAAATAACCATGCTCTAAAGGAAAACTTCTTTCATTCAGAGGACTGCAGAAATGCAGCTATTTTGGTTTTACTAAGCCCATGCAAACAAGTTTGCCCCTGGAGACCTAACACTAGCTAATTTAGATTCAAGAAAAGTCCATGAATTAACCAGAAAAATCAATCTTCTGATGTCTAAGTTCACCCTGAGATCAGCAAGCACCAAAATCATCTGGGCAGTGAGGTATTAATTAGTGACCTCTTGAGAAATTTAAGAAACAGTGATTTGTACCTAAAAGGGAGCAGAAAGAGAAGAAACAAATGAAGCTGTTGCTTTTCAGTGTTACTGTTCTTTTAGCACTGATACTGCAATGTTTTAATTCCAAGTAGGCTACTTCCAACAGGAGCTCCAGTTTGTCAAAAGAACACAGGGCTTTTCATTTGCTTTGATGTAGAGGTAGCATGAGACTTCTCAGCTGCCTAAAGAGGTCAAAATAAAAATTCTTTAATCATTTAGATTTTATTAATTTTTTTGTTCCAGTTTCTCTCTGGACCAAATGAAAAGTTAAAAGTTACCTGGCAGATGCCTGCAGTTTGCCAGAGTTCTTGGTTTCCTGAAATGCACAAAACTAGCACAAAATTTCTGTGCACCCACCTTCTTGAAAGAGCTTCTGTGCACTCAGTTTTCCATAAATCCTATGTGGAATTGCTGTATTCCATGGTATTTCACAATAATAAAGAAATTAAAATGACATTTTAACAAGGGATGCTGCTATTAGTGCACCCTGGGGGGAGATACCTGCTTAATTCTGGGGCTCTCTTTGCTCTGTGGAGCTGGGTGGTGGGTGCAGGGTCAGTCAGAAAAACCTTAACCAGCCCTTCTTTCCTCAATCTTCCCTGGAGTCCTGGAAAAAGTCACAGGGGAATATAATAAGACACAGAGAGGGAAATTTATGCAAAATATGACAGATGATCCTGATGCAGTACAGTCTGAATTCCAGCTCCCAGCAAGGGCAAGGCTGGTCCACAGCTGTAAAATAAAATTATATTAATTGGGCCAGGGATAATCCATCTCCTGCTAAACACACTGCCTGCCTCCCACCAACCAGGAGTGGAATCAGACCTGCAATTTTCAGAATTCTCCATCACACAGATTAAAACAGGGTCAGTGTCAGACACAGACCTGAAAGAGGGATCCAACTTCACACTGCTCCAAAACGGAAAATGCAGCAAAATCTCCTGGGATCCTTCTGATCACTCTCCAGAGAAATGGTCTGGATTTGGCAATTTCAAGGTCTGTTTTCCCATCCTGTCTTCTCCATCCTGTTCCCACATCCCTGGAGGACACCTGGCTGTCCCTGTCCCCACACACAGCACGTGCAGGTGACACAGAGTCATCTGTCCTGGCCCCACAGCCTGGAGCTGAGGAATCCTGAACTATTCAGCAGCTCTGGTACTCCAGGAAGGGTGACAAGTCATTGTCTGGGTTGACAGATGCTGCCTTTGATATGTCAAAAAACTGCTGGTAATGGAATCCCGTAGAAGGTTGTTTTGTTTTCAGGACAGTTTGTGAATCAAGCTCTGTTAACAAATAATGGTTTTCTCATGTTGCACTCTAAAGGAATGTGGTTTGGCAGATCCTAAGGCTTCTGGGTCATTACCAAAGCTCAGAGAAGGTGTCTCTGCATGCAGGCTGGCCCCGGGGCAGTGTGTGTTTGCATGGGGATGCTCAGGATCTGACAGCAGGGGGAAGGTGCAGGGGTGTGGGCTTGCAGGGATGGTGGATCAGCCTGTGAGACAACTGCTCATGGGGCTTTTCTTCCAGTAGCCGAGTTCCCATCTCTGGAGGTGTCCAAGGAATTCCTGGACATGGCACTCAGTGCTCTGAGCTGGGGACAGGGTGAAGCTCAGGCACAGCTGGGACAGTGGGAGGGATTTCCCAACCTCAGGGATTCTGTCAGTCTGTGATTTGGGCAGCTGCCATCTGCCAGAGAGAGCTTTCTCTTGGAATCTGGCACAGGACCCAGTCCAGATACCTGCAGTTGTAGAAGTAAAACTCACAAGCAGAATCCTCTTACTCTGGGAGAGTCTCAACCTCCAGCTGCCCAAGCATAGCGAGGAGGTGACTGCACAGAGAACCAGACCCCGGGGCAGGCAGGGGAGCAAATGGCCCTTCCCCACCTGCAGAGGCACCCTTCCCCTCTCCCGCTCCAGCAGCCCTCAGAGACAGCTCCTGTCAGGAGAAGGGAGAAGAGCAGTGTCCCTGTGCTGCACAGGAGCTCAGCCTGGCCCATCCAAGAGGAGCTGAACCCCAGGGCAGCTGGAGGATCCCAGTTCCTGCAGGTGAGACCTGGCAGAGCAGCCCCATTCCTCTGCACCCCAGGACTTCCCCTGTGCCGTCCTGAACCATGGATGTGCATGGCACAAATAAATTCAGCTGACTGGTCTGAGAGATACAACCCTGCAAAGTGACCCTTTAATCTCTTGAGAGATTTAATCTCTTGAGATTAAAGGGTTTATCTGAGAAAATACCACTTGTTGGCTGGTTTTGCATCTTTGAATAAAATTCCTTGTGCTTGCATGTTTTGTCCTCCTGTTCAGATTTCCTTGGTAAATAGTTTTGGTGTATTTAAAGTTCTCCTCATGTGCTCAGCCCTCCCCAGGTAGTGGGCAGTTTCCACTGCCACACTCCAGTCTCTTTCTGCCACTCAACAGCCTCCTTTAATTTCTTTTCCATGAGACACAGTCATCTGCCACAAGGCTTAGTGAGGATTTTTCACTCAGGATGTGAGGAGGAAAAAAATTTTCCACATCTTTAATTGGGATCAAGTTGGGACTGTAAGAGGGCTGCCTTCTCCCCAGGCAGCTGCATTCTCTTATTAAAAATATTGCCTTCCCCAGACTGGCAAGGCTCATCACAGCCAGCCGTGACCTGACCCTCTCCTGGAAAAGGAAGAAGCGCCTGAGGCTGGTGGCTGCCCCTCTGCTTCACATCCCCGTGTGCAGGAGCACGGGAAATCACATCTGACAGCCACACGGAGCCAGGAGGGGAAGCACAGACCCCAAGGAGTAAATCTGCAGGAGGGGAGGCAGCGGCGCTGCTCGGGCTTGTCAAGGAGAAAACCACTCAGAGTTCAAAAGAGGTTGGGAGGAAAACAAGGATGGGGAAGGCAGCAGGAGGAAGAGGGGGGAGGATTCCTTGCTGCCCTGTCAGGTGGTGCCCCAAAGCAGACGCTGGTGTATAACTGGTGAGCAGCCACGGAGAAGGTCAGGTATGAGCGGTGTGACAAGGGCACAAGCAAAAACCAGCAGAGGGAAGGGTGTCACCAGCCCTGTGCGGCAGGAGAGGCACGGGGGTGGGCAGGGGGGATAAGGCCACAGGCAGGATGCTCCGGGGCTAATTAAGGCAGGTGCCGATCTCCTGAGTGACAGCCAGAGGGGACGATCACAGCGCAGGAAACCAAGCGGAGACAGCAAAGAGAGGGGTGAGACGGGCAGAGTGAACAAAAATGAAGCTTCCCAGCAAACACAGGGCCAGAGGCTCCTCTTCCTGCTGGAGTGACCCCTGGAAGGTGCCACACATGGCACAGAGTGCTGGGGTCTCCAGAGCTCCCACCCGATCCCAGACCTCCTGATGTCCCTCACTGGGAGGGGCCACAGAGCTCTGCTCTGACCCACTCATGCCAACTCCCAAGCCCATGGAGAGATCCCCACTGGCTGTCCCAGTATTTCAGTCAGGTTCCTGTATTTTAAATGTGGCCAGAAATGGTAGGAATAAATAAGGCAAAGTAGCACATACAGCATCTAAAATGGTCTACACATCAGCTGAGAACCTGATACAGCAGACCAAGGAATTAATCACAAACTCCTAGCAAAGCTTCTCTGTAAGACTGGGTATGTTCTGCTTATGGGGGGTTTCATTCTCCATAATTCACCTTCCAATTATCACCTGCATTTCCTTCAAAATTCCCAGCCATTCTTCCTAGAGTGTCCTGGGATTATTCTAATTACTAATTCAGAATAATTCAGATATTATTAGAATAATTCAGGCCTCTAAAGGACCACCGAAAAAATCCAACAAACCTCTAATAACTGCAACCATTTACTCACTTCAGAGTTTGGAAGGATAAAAGAGAAATTAGTGAGGTCCCAGTGTCAAGCCCAGACCCTGCAGGTCTTGCACATAAAGTAAGAGTTCCCCCTAAAATTAGTTCTGTAGAATAAAGAACAACAAAAAGAAAATATTATAACCTGGCCTAGAAATGTCTACCTGGCAGTGAGCCAAAGGAACAGAACCAAACACATTCAGGCACTACTGGAGAATGATGCTCCAGCTACTTCCACACAAATTGCTAAGGGATTTATGTTATTCACTAAGCAGATTTGCAGGAGAACTGAAGATTTTCTGATCACTTTAATGACATGAAGAATCTGCCTTTGGAGAGGTTTACACTATTATTTTCCTTCTGTTGGTGACCCATTAATCTTCCCAGTGCTGCAGCAAGATTATATGTGTAATATTGCACCTTTTTAATATTCTCTGCAGAGTTTTGCAAAATTCCAGGGCTACATGGCATATCCTGGGGACAACAATCCCAAGGGACTGTGGCAGACCATGAGTTTTACTGTAACTGTGCTTACGCAAACCATTTCAACCCTTAAAAATTCCCAGGTGGTGCCACAGGCAACAGCCCTGATACAAAAAGGATTTAAGTCTCTTTCTTGTGCTGTAGGAGGACCCAAGTCTCCTCAAGCCAATTGAAACAGATCCTAAAAAGATGAACATTAATACTGAGGATATGCTAATTTGGGGACAGGTTCAAGGATTTCCACCAAATTCATTTTGCTGATTAGGGGCAGGATTTGTCACAATCCCACACTCCATTTCACAGGCCATGTTTGCAGAGTGGTTGAATGTGGGGTTTTTCAAGATGTGAAGTTAAAACTGTCCCTTTCTCCCAGGCTTCACATCTGTGCAGTTATGGGTATACCTGGAACGGAGCTTTTCAGTCTCTTGAAGAACCTTGACTGATATTTTGTGACAGAAAGCTGCACCTGGGAGTGAAAAACCTGCTCATTGTTGATAAGACAAAATGCTGCAAATTCCTTTTTCACTGGAAAGCTTTAGCTTGAAGAAAACAATGGGAAATCCTGTCCAGACCTGAGAGCTCTGATTTGGGTTTTTTTGTGTGTGTGTGTGATTTTGGTTTGGGAGAGGGGTTTTTGGAGGTTTATGGTGTTGGGTTTTTGGGTTTATTTTGGGGTTTTTTTGGGTTTTTTTTTAATGAGAGAAGACTGATAATGAATTCTTTCCACTGCAGAAATGTAGAAATGGCAGAAAAGCTGTAGACTGCCTCCAGGACACCTGAGAGGCTGCTCAATGGTGTAAGGGACATCATGGGGCCAAACAAAATCTGTTGCTTCATTTACTTGGAAAACCTCCTTTTCCAGCTTCCATCCCAAGTGAATATTCCTTCATATTCCCAAGCAGCAGCACTTACCTACAAACAGGCCAGGCAATTATTTGCAATAACCAAGTCAGGTATTTAAGGAAGCCAACAGAGAGCACACTGATGTACCAGAACCAAAAGCTCACCCAGAAAAAGCACTCAGAGGTAGCTGCAAAATGCTGAGGAAGGCTGTGCCAAAATTTGCAGGAACTGAAATTCTTTGTTAGGTTTCAAAAATAATGTGAGTCATGAGTAAATTTACACTACTGCCTCAGGAGAAACAAGTTGCATTTTCTGATTTATGATAAGTTATCAGCTTGAAGGAAAAAAAGTGTGAATATATATATACAAGATTAAGCACTTTCTTCTGAATTCATACAGGTTTTGCCCTATAATCAAATTTTGTATTGATTTACTGTATTGTTACAGCAAACAAATTAAGGGTTGACCTAGGAACCATTAAATCAGATTCCAGGCCTATCACACACCAGTTAAATACCATGTCACAAGGTTTACTGGAGATGGAGAACACCTCAGGAGGTGTTCAACAATGGTAAAGAACAGATCCAGATCCACCCTGAAAATGTCTTCTGAGCTCCTGGGGAAAGTCTCTGAAATGAGAGGTTGCACCCAGCTTTTTGGAAATCCTTGATTTAAAAGAAAAACAAGAGAAATAGCAAAGCTGCTGTGACAAGAATCAGTGTTTTAAGCATGACAGTTAAATGCCAACATCTAAAAACCTTGAAGGAAAGAAATAAATCTGTTTCTTCTGGCTCTCTGGAACGCAGTATTACTTGCCAGATAGTGGGCTCATGGTTTGCTTCCCTGCCTTTACAGTGACATTGGCTCTGATTATTCCTTGTGCATTTTTAATTAATACAAAGCATTTTTAATTAATACAAAGCCAAAACGCCACCACTTCAGTTCAAACAACAGTGCTGCCTGAAAGTCTAGTTTCCTGCCAATGTAAAATTGCCGAATATTGGGGTGAGGGGCAATTATACAATATTTTAATTACTGCAGATGAAATGTATGAGGAACAAATGTATTCATTTGTTCGATTCAACATTATCACAGTCTGTGAAATTTATCCTGCCTGAGTTAAAGGAAGTGAGACTCATCCTTTTAGCTCTGAGTGGGAGTGGATGGGACCCTGAATCTGAAACACTGAATTGGCTTTGAAAAGATGCTGTAGGGTTTTTGTTTGAGTGAACACATACACATTACAAAGTCTGAGGTGTTCTCATGCAGAAGTTAAATTATGCATGTGAAAAAAAAGCTTGTGTTTTGTAAGTTAGTCTGTTAGTGCCACTGAATCTTATTTCTGTAGCACACAAATCATCTTAACTTGAAATTTCCTGTATCAGGACCAAGGCAGTGGAATGTTTCTGTTGCTCCAAAATGTGCATTTGATAAAGATTGTTTGGCTCACAGCTTACTGGGAATGTAAGAAAACACATTTTTGTGTTTTTCAGCCATGGGTGCTTGCTTGTATACATGGCACCAGGAGACAGAAACTGCAATTAAGATGGTTATTTTCTTCTGGTGCATTTTCCACCAAAGCATCATTAACTCTTTACAAATATGTGGCTCATCCTTCCAGTCCCATGACGAACAATGTATTTTCTGTCTAATTCAATTAGTGCATTTATCCTTTCTAAGTCCTTCTGTCATTTGAGTAGAATTGTGATGACACAGGGGCTACCTGGCAGAGGAGGATTACCTGCCACTGCCAGGCAAAGCTGCAACACAGAAAGTCACAGCAGAGATAACTACTATGTGTACTACCTTCCCCAGGACATCCCAGTCATGCCATGATTTAGAAAAAGCTGATAAACTGCAAGGAATTTTTTTCTTGGCTTCTTTTTTCATTTTTATCTGTATTCTCTTTTACTTCTGAAGTTTCCTTGTAAGTTATCAGGTACTAATTATTGTCTCTCGTTCAGGAGAGGCTGAGAGAGACACACACACAAGTCTTGAAATTCTGCACCAAAAAAATCTGGATTGGCTCATGCCAGAGATTTGCAGTGCTGAGCATCTCAAGCACTAAGCCTGCAGATATTCACCCTGAAAACCAAGGAAAAGCAAAGGGAACATAGCTGGGTTGGAAAAGGGTGTGAAGAGTGAGGGGCAGGACCAGAAGGAAATTCCCTTATTCCCAGTCTCAGTCTTGTAGAACCTCTCACAGCAACAGTGTTGATTTTCCCATTTAAACCATGCAAGGAAATTAATTATGAGGTCAGAATTATCCTGGCAGCACCATCAGACACCAGCCAGGAGAAATTACCCCTGTGGGAGGAAGAGGTTCCTCTGTACCTCAAGAACCAGGGGTTTGGGAGGCACAGCTCAGTGGGTGAGGATTTCACATCAGCGACTCACAGCCAGTTTGACAGTCAGGCTGTCACTGAGCAGTGCCAGGTTATTTCCTCAGCCCCAGGCAGGACAGCCCAGCTCTCCAGACCACAAGGAGCATCTCCTATTTGGCACTGGCACCCTGAGCTCTGTCCAGCATCAGCCACCTCTGTGTGCAGGACAGGGGACCAGCCTGGGCAGTGTTTAATTCTCACCTTCTCGTGCCAGAACCCACTCAGGTTCCCAGGCATTCATGCTTTTGCTTGTTCCCTTTATGGAACAGATAAAAGTTTGGCAGCAACTGGCCACAGGCAGCCTTGGTGAGTCCTCAAAAGCTTGTCTATTACACCTGGCTATGTGTCAAAGATATATTTTTCCCCTCTGAAGTGCCTTCCTAGATGAACTAATCTCTTGGGACTCCACATCTAGTCTGTGTGTCACCTGTACTAGTAATATATATGTGGACATCTCTCAAGGTGTTTAAAGGCACTGCAGTACCACTTGCAAAGGCTACAAACAACTAATTAATTCTGTAATCTAAAATAAAAAGGCACTTGCTTGGAAATCTGGTTTTGACTGATTTTCTATCATGCCGGGGTTTCCATTATTTGTAACATAAAAACACTACAGTACTAAGAACATTGCTGTGTTCTTACTTGCTAGGAATCAGGGTCATATTATGGCTAATTTGGAGTTCCCAAACTTTGCCAACAACAGAGGAAAGGATGAGTGAGATGGCAGTATCCTAAACTCTCAGAAGCAGCAGTGAAAACCATATCACAGTATCCTTTTCACTGCTGGCAGCTTCCACCTCTCTATTTATATATATTTTCCATCTGGCAATCTCCATTCAGGAAGAAGTCCTGAGAGAGACTGATGGGATTTGGTAGAAAATAAATTAACCTGGAATTACAGGATATAATGCTCATAATCCATCTCCTGGCACAGAGCTGAGCCGGGGAGTTGAGGGTAAGCCTTTGCAAGCAGATGTCTGGTGTTTTCCCATCAGATCCTCAGGATAAACCTCCAGCTTACACACAGGAAAGTACCAGGATGCTGCTGTCCTGCAGCCACTATTTCATCTGTGCAGGGGTTAAAAACACACCTTATGTGGCCTTGACTTTCCAGAGTAGGAAAAGGAGTTTATGGGGAAAAAAAGGAGGGGATATAACTTGGGAAATAAAAGGAAAACACATCCTGAGAAAGAAACTGATGCTGTTTTGTCAGGACACAGAGCAAATATAAAATGAGAGAAGATCTTGCATTCTGATTCTGAAAGAACAGGCAAAGAGTTTGGTTTGGGGTTTTTTTTAACCTTTATTTAATTTCAAACTGTCCATTACAGATTCTCTCTTCAAGACTTGATAAGCTGGATGAAGAGCTATGCATTTTGGCTCTTTGCTACAGCAATAAAGTCCCACAACATGCATATCTCTTAAAATGGAATGTTTTTTCTCACCTTCTTTCCCAAGGCATCTTTGAGATGATTATCAGTGAATAACTGGCTAAATAATCTGTTACCTACTTCTCCTTTCATCAGCTGGTAAAAAAATCTGCAGGCTACATACAACAGTGGCAACAGAAGAAAACACCTCTTGTTTCACTGAGACAGATATGCACTGCTAAATATAGATTTTACCAAACTGTTGGTTTCTGAGTTCGTAAGACTCATTTCCACTGTTTCTCAGTGGCTCCTTCTCATCCCCCATGTCACTGTCTTTCATCTGTGCAAAATAGGCAGGAGAAGCTTTGCATTCGTAATGCCTGTCGAGGGATTTCAGGTGGATGAGCATGTGCAGAGCATAGGCCAGGACCAGCAGCAGAACCAGGGACATCACCAACCCCATCAGGATTGCTGGGGAGAAGAAGGATGCACAATCTCTGGCATAGGCAAAATGTCCTTCTTGAATGTTAAAACCTTGAATCTACAGAGAGAACAAGAGGGATCATGTTAAATAAAGTACTGGTGTTTCATTAATTTCCTCCTGATGGCAGTAAGAATTTCTGATTTAACACCTGCACATTGCAAATTTGTGTCTCCCACTGATAGCTGGAGCTAACGCTCAGAGTTTATCCAGGTCAGTCTTCTGAAACTGCCAGCTATTCTAATCCCCTCCGCTCTGCTGCCCAAAAGGATTTGCAGCTGTGTTTCAAACAAAACCTTCCATGCCCACTCCTGATGGCCCAGAAATATTTAATTGCAAGTGTAACCTTTCACCTTAACTGCATCTCCAGCATCACTTGCTGAGAGCCTCCAGAGTCTCTGCTTCAGACTGCACAAACTTCAGCATGACAAACCAGGAAATATTCTCAAGTGCCTGCCCTACGACAAGATTTTTCTCACCAGTTCCACATGGGTGGTATGTGGCAACAAACCAGCTAAACTACAGGCAGCTGCACCCAGCTATGGAAAACATCAACAAGTGTTACTCATGGCTCCAGTTCTAATATGGATTTTACCAATTTGGCATGCAGGGAATTGACTGCTCCACTAAATCAGTCCAGGGACATTTTTCACATGGTGACAAAAGGGGATCAGTTTTTTCCATTCCCTTTTCAGCTCCTCATGGCCTTTGACTCAGGTCTCCAAATGCAAGACACCCTAGTCTCACCATCTTAGGCTCCCTCATTGTCCAACACTGAAGAATTGGCACTTTCAGAAGATTATTAATCTCATCCTAAAATAAGGACTTAAGATGGGTTAGGGGAATTATCCAGTGGCTTTAGAGGCAGGCTGAGGTAACTATAATCACGGCACAAGGTTAAAATTCTGAGGCATCAAAAGTGAAGTGAGATGGATCCCATGCCTGTGTTATGGTGCTGTTATTGGTGCCGAGTGTGAGAGCTCAGCTCAGAACGATGTAACAACAGGAAATTAAATTCACTCGCCACTAGAGGGAACACAAACAGGAAAACTACAAAAATCAGCCCTTAATTTCCTTGGACAGGAAAAGTCTTAGTTTCTATTTCGTGCTCTATGTGATGCCTTAGGATTTTAGCTTTTATACATTTGTAATCCTGCAATTCTTTGGTGTATAACTCTAAACTCCATACAGAGTGTCAGCTACTGCTTTCCCATTTTGGTCAGACAGAACAATTCCTCTCCAGGTCTGGCAATCAAGGACACCTCACTGTCTCAGGCCCTGAGAAATGGCAACAAAAGTGAGCTGGGGGGGAGCAAACTTGGGCTAAATGACTTCATTACCTGAAGCTGTAATTGGAACATTAACCCCCAATATGCAAATGGACCAAACTTATAGAAGTGTGAAAACCTGTGACCTGTGGTCCATTTTTGGGTGTAGTCCCTGGGGGAGGGCTCTGTCTGCCTGAAATGTACCTGAAGGCCCTTCAACAAATATAACTGCTTTTTATTCTCTTAATATTGTCTGGCTTTTGTTTTTAAGTAGCCTGAAAAGGCATCACATATAAGGCACAAGTGTAAAACAGAAGGTGACAGTCTTTCCTCAGCACAGGAGGGCAAAACCTCCCCTTAATCTATCCATGGGATCCATCAGGCATCACCTGGAAGTCGATGAAAGTGACCTCCCAGAGCTGGGAGAGGTCATTTTCAGAGCTGGGGATGAGCAGAGCATCGTATCTCTGCAGGCTGCTGACGTGCTCGCAGTGGAAGGAGTAAGTGGCCGGCGCGTGGATCCCCGTGGCGTTGAACGTCGCCTGCACAGAGTGGTTGTACAGCAGCTGCAGCCTGTGCAAGCTGAACCAGTTCTGCACAGACAGCTGGTAGTAGCTGGTGGTTAACAAGAGCCTGGGGATGCCGTGTTGGAACACAGATGAGTAAAAAAATGAGTCAGAGGATTTCAACTGGTAAATTCATGCACTGAACAACTTCGTAAGACTCATTGGCATGACCAGTTTATATCAGAATGAGCTCTTGCTCCTTCCATGGAGTCTGGAAAGGGAGGGACAACTTTCCACAGAGGATGGCAGAGCCCTGGAACAGGGAGTTCCTGGAATGTCCCTGTCTGGAGACATCCCAACCCCAGCTGGACACGTGCCTGTGTCACTGCTCCAGGGGACCCTGCCTGGGCAGGGGATTGGGCTGGGGGAGCTCCAGAGGAACCTTCCAACCCCAAATACTCTGGGATTCTGTGATTTGAGGTTGTTCCCTGTGGC
The DNA here is from genome assembly GCA_910950805.1 of Acrocephalus scirpaceus scirpaceus. Classification (NCBI taxonomy): domain Eukaryota; kingdom Metazoa; phylum Chordata; class Aves; order Passeriformes; family Sylviidae; genus Acrocephalus; species Acrocephalus scirpaceus. The sequence continues at coordinate 68,286,250 of OU383776.1, read as the reverse complement.
AGCTGAAGGACTTTGGTTTCTCGCACAAAGCAAGAAGAGGGGATTTTGTCTACTGGGGAAAATATGAATGCAACATTGGTATTGTACCTCCACCCAGTGTATGGAAAGTCACTTATCAAGAAATGCTGTGTTTTTCTATCATGAAGCAAACATAAAGTAGGTCACAGTCTGATGCCCAATCTGTAGTGAATTAGCAAGGTTTAGCTAAAATTTCAGACACAAGAAGATTCTACACAAAAGAGATGACTCAAACTTTGCCACAAGTAGAAAAGTCAATGTAGAATAAAAAATGCCTTAATAAAACAAGGCAGGTGACAGACAGACATGCTTAATGCAGGTGTTTCAGTTATACAAGCACTTCTCTCACATTATTTTTGCTTAAATAAATTCTCTTTAATTCCCCAAGCAACTGCATAACAATTTATGTTAACATATTATCTGGCAAGGTTTTTATTATATAAACTTACCTGATAACAAGTCCCTTTAGATTGCCAATGTCACCAAACTTCAAGGAAAGCCTAGGTCAAAAAGCAAGTAACATCAGGCTAGGAAAAAAATTCAGAAACCTTCAGAGAAAAAAGCAGCACAAAAGATTAAGCTCAGTTATATATGGAAAATTTTACTCAGTCTACCCTTAAAGTCAGTGGGGAAAAAAACTGAAAGGATTGAATCTTCCTCCAGTGAAATATACTCATTCACCTGTTAATTGGAATGAGGCCCAGGCTACCCAGAAAGAATAGAAATTCATATTTAACTTCCAACACAACTCAATCCCACTGCTTCCCACCTTAGCTGATAATTAGGCTCAGGGGATATCTGTTCTCCTCCTCAAGCCACAACATCTCCGTCATTAGAAAGTGTATTCAGACACCTTCTCCTCATCTTTTTAAATATCAGAGCATGAAAGAAAGCAGAGGTAAGAGTTCAGATTTCCACATTCCTTCTCTACAGCCTCACAAATGCCCTGGCTGAAGCAGCAGGCTTGGGCACCTGAAGTTCAATGAAGTGAAAGGCCCTATCAGGTTAATTAATGCATTTACATAATTAGGCTGAATATATTCTTCTCTCTTTAAGGTAATATTTTGCCTCTAAAAACCTGCATGGAGATTCTCATTGTTCAAGTAAGACAAAAACAAAACATAGTGAAAGCATGCAGGTTCTGAAAGGCCTCCAAAATTAATGCTGAAGAATACAAAAACAAAACAAAAGAAACAAAAACAACAACTGATTAAAAACAAACAAACCAAAGGAAAAAAAACAGCTAAACCCACAATTTGATAGGTGATCCAGACTTCTTGGGTAACACTAGTCCCCTAAGACAGGACACTGAATCCAGACCATCCCTTGCTTTATTACAAAGGGAAGTCAGAGACAATTAAGGATTAGACACAGCCAAATGTACCAGTCAACTAAAAAAAAAAAAAAAAAAAAAAGGCAGTTTGGATTATTATATCTGATACCATTTCTCCATGTTTTGAAAACCTTTATTTTGCCTTAGTTTATTTTCTGTCAGGTTAAAATACTTACTAATCAGACAAATATTATTTTGAAATTGTAGACCAGAAGAGAAAGAGCAATGTTTGTTATCACTTTTTTTGTTTTTAATGTAAGTTTATTCCATTCTCTACCTCTGTCTGTCAAAAAAGTGCTGGATTAGTTCAGCTGCTGATGATGAATATTCAAACTGCCTTGAATATTGTGAGGCTGGATTCTTTTTCAATTTCACTTTCAGCTTTCTGGTAACCTCACCAAAATGTCTGTGCAGCTTGTGCTGTACAATCAGAAAGAGGTAACACCTACTTTTCAGTGAGAATGTATTTAGATGTACAGATGAAATGTTGTATAGGAGATAAATAAGGCTGCTGGTTTTGGTCATATTATTTTTATTGCTGTGCATGTCATTACAGATTTAAACTCCCTTTATGGGGTAGAATTAGTGCTGATGTTCAATTAGGAATCTACCTCCTGATTTTTAGGCCACCCAGAGTGGAATCTGGTGTGAGCCAGGAGGGGGAGAGAAGCAATCAGGCACGTGGCAAAGGAAATTAAAAAATACCACCTGCCTTCCTAGAACAGCCAAGGCACTGGAGGATTTTGGATGCAGTGGGGTTCATGTTTAGCTCTCACTCAGGGTGAGAAGCATAAGAAGCAAATTTTGCTGCTGAATGCTTCTTACTCAGGGTGAGAAACACTAAGCAAAACTGCTAAATGCTGCTGATACTGAAGAAATTAATGACAGGCTGGTATGCAGAGCTCAGATTTTCAGACATTCTTGTGCCACATGCAAACCTGTGATGAGCCACTCTTGTCTCCAGCACCTCATAGGTCACAGCCTGGGATTTGGGGTGGCCATCCAAACACAGACCTTGCACCCTGTGCAGCACTATTGGTGATGCCTTAGGATTTTAGCTTTTATATTTTTCATACATTTGTAATCCTGCAATTCTTTAGTGTATAACTCTAAACTACATACAGAGTGTCAGCTACTGCTTTCCCATTTTGGTCAGACAGAGCAATTCCCCTCTAGGCCTGGCAATCAAGGACACCTCACTGTCTCAGGCCCTGAGAAATGGCAACAAAAGTGAGTTGGGGGGGAACAAACTCAGGCTAAATGACTTCATTACCTGAAGCTGTAATTGGAACATTAACCCTCAATATGCAAATGGCTGAAACTTATAGAAGTGTGAAAACCTGTGACCCATGGTCCATTTTTGGGTGTAGTCCCTGGAGTGGCTTTGTCTGCCCAAAATGTACCTGAAGGCCCTTCAATAAATATAACTGCTTTATATTCTCTTAATATTGTCTGGCTTTTGTTTTTAGGCAGCCCGAAAAGGCATCACTGGAACATATCCCATGAAGGGATAATTAGTCAAGCACAGCACCTAAGCCCCACATTCAGCACAGGATCCCTTCTCCAACCCCACAAGCAGCTGTGTAAAACAGCTGAAGGTGAAACAGACCAACAGCTTCAACCCCCTGGGCACTAAGAGCAAAGCTGACTGTCCCAAGGGGGGACTATATCACTGCAACTGAATATGTGTGTACACAGAAGGCTGGGTTTAAACTACATAACCCCTGATGCCAGCAATGGCAGGACATCATCAGTAAAAGCCTGGGGTTCTGCAAGGGCTGTTCTCCTGATGCCTCGGAGTGCCTACCTAGAACAGAAGCTAGACAAGATTGAGAGAATAAGGTGGGTATTTATTAAAGCTATTCAATAGATACACCTTGGGCAGTCAGAAGCCTCCCAGAGGCTACACCCAGGATGGATGACTGCTAGACAACTGTAAGTTCAGCCCATTTACATATCAGGGGTTAATCCTCCAACTGCAGCTTCAAGTAATGAAGTCATTTACTTCCAGTTTGTTCCCTCCCAATTCACTTTTGTTTATACTTTTCAAGGCCTGAGGCTGTGATGTGTCCTTGGATCACAGGCCCAGAGGGATTGTTTTGTCTGACCAAAATGTGAGGACAGTTAAATAACTTTATATGGAGCTTAGAGTTATGCACTAATGCAGTACAGGATTTGAAAAATAGAAAAGCTAAAATCTTAAGGCATCACTCCCAGAGTGGTTATCTGGCCCCAGATCCACCAGCAGAGCAGGATTCCCCTTACATGGCGCTGTCCTCGCTGCAGTTTGAGTCCCCAACATCCACAGTGGCATGGACACCAAAGGTCTTCTCTGTCAAATCCAGCTGGGTGTGGTTCTCAAACCTGATCATGATCCTCTTGGCCCAGAACAGGATGCAGGGGGTGCCATTGACGGTGACATTCAGGGGGCTGTAGTGGCTGTGGGGTAATGGCCTCCAGGGTGCTCCTTCCCACTGTCCTCCCCTGCTCAAGTTGTACCTGACAACCTGAGGGACCACACAAAAGATTTCTTTCAGAAGATGTGGTTTCAGGAGTTACCATCTCACCAGAATACATGAGCCAGCCCTGGACTGAGGAAGGCGAGGGATACCTGGCTGTGTCCCCTTCCCACCACAGGGGTGGTACCTCACAGAACATCCAGCCCCAGCACAAAAGGTGCCCCCCTCAGCTGAAGACTCTCTAGAACACCTCTAAGAATTGCTTCAGCCTACTGGAAAGGACTCAGGTTGTGCCAAGGACACAGCCCGTCATGGGGAGGCACACTGAGCAGCTGTCCAAGTGAGAGAGATGAGAGACACTTACCTGCAGACAGCTTAGCTCACCATGGCTTTAAATCAGGGAAATACCTGCTGCAGAATGGGATGGATCAAGTAGAGATCCTGGCTTTTACAAAATCAGCTGCAGGACTAAAACCCAGCGACTACAGCTTCCATGTCGTCTGCAGACTCCAGAAAACTGCCATCCTTTATAAGCCAAATTTCATAGCAAAAAGACAATTTGGCCGTCAGGCAAGACAATTTGACTTAGTCCTCAGAAAGAATTAAAGAATATAACTGCTATTCTCAGATTTCACACTCAGATTTCCAGTCACCATCTCTGTACTCTGCAAATAGGATAACACACACAATATCTGTTTTTCACACGTCATATGATTGCAAGTTCACATTAAAACAGGTAAGGTTTTCTGAGTCCCAGTCATAAACAGCATCTGACCAGGCTCCAGAAAGGATACAGTCAAGTCCCAAGGTTTTGTCTTGGCTTAAAGAAAGATGTTTGTGTGTGTGTGTATTTGTGCTGTTTTAGATGAGCAAATCATAACTCTCAGCTCAGACCCTGAAAAATGCCTTCTGATACTGGACCTTATATATGGCACAAGGATGATTTAGGATTAAAATTAGTAAACACTGACAGCAACAAGCTGGAAGCAAGGCAAGATCATGGTCAGGAAATGTGCTGAGTGGCTACAAGTGTATTTATATAAATGACAAGGCGGTCTCCTCAGTAGTCCATATGAGAGATATTTATTCAACATGTTACTAATGTTGGAATGCATTACTTTTGGTAAGTTTCTTTTGGTAAGGAAGCTTCTTATGCTCAGTTTTTGACAAGACCTACAGCCTGTTCTCAGGAGAAAAACTCCCACTAAAAATCTGAAGTTTTGCTTCAGCTCTTCCTTCAGTAACAACTGATATGAGAACAAGACTGGTCACAGCAGCCAAATCCCATTGTACAGAATATGGATATAAGGATTTTGTCCTTCCAGAAAGGTGCTGTGCCCAAACCCATGGCTAGCCAGCAACAGTACCTGAGGTATCACCTCAGTCCTCAGAAAAGCACAGCATATTTGTCCAAGTCCTGAGGCAGAACTGTATCACAATGTTTTAGATGGTTTCGTTGGCTGTTTCTTGTAAACAAAGTAAAACCAATTTAATTCAGCAATGTAAGTTGAAAAATCTAAATGTGCTGTGAAAAGACTTCACAGATCCAGTCCTCCAGACATTACCTGTGCAATTGCCACTTGATCGACATTAAACTTTGGCTTCACACGACCATTGTAATGACCTGCAGAAGGAGTGTTACTTCATTATTACCATATTATAAATATCCATTTATAAACACATTTATAAAAATGCACATTTATAAAATTTTTCATGTTCTTATGCAAAAAATATGTATCTCTGCACAAAATGTGTATGTCAGAATTACTGATTTTGCCTTGAAAAAATACTTAACCTGCAGCAAATACTGCCTTCACTGCATGTATTTCCTAATTTACCTTTCTTCTTCACCAAAGTTCCTCTTGTTTTCATTGGACAACTTAGTCGCCCTCACTAGGAGGAACTCCAGTGCCCCAAAATTATAGGATTCAGTCTATATCTGTATTTATTCATCTCAAACACAACAAAAGATGCTTTTTTCTTCATACAGCAAATACATCAAAGGGTATGTGTTGAATTTCCCAGCAAAAGTGTGATAACTGTGCTGGGAACTTTCTCCCTGCCCTGCCAGAGACAGAAAGCTGTGACAAATGCCCTGACATCCCAACTCCTACTTGCCAGGAGGGTGAAGTTTCACAAGCACAGATCATTTCATGGGCACTCTCACAGCTCCATCCTTCACACATTTAACTGTGCTTTCATTTGGTTAAAAAAAGGTGAAGGCTTTTTCCTTCCACATTCTTACTGCATCTCAAGAGTTGAACAGTAAATTATTATTTTAACAGGCAAACCCTCTAAAGGGTATTTTTAAGAGGGTTATGCTTTAACAAAACACATGACTGAAGAGTCTCGAATGCCAAGAGAAGCAACATCTGGGAATTAAATCTTCTACAGCTACACTAACAGAATCAGCAGCCAGGGATTCAGCCCACTGAACACCTTACCATTTCTCTGGAGAGAATCTTCATCTGAAAATTCACGTGAACTAGGAGAGAGGAGAAAAGTATTTATTGTGTAGCATCTGAATTCAAACTCTGCAGCAAGTTTAGTGGGGAAAGCTCCTGTTGCTGCTTCACTCCACAAAACATTCCAAAGGTAACTCAAGTCCTTGGCTGCTGAAATCCACAGGAGCAGGGCAAATTATCCCAAAGCTGCTGTAGCCTGGCTAAAAATGTCTCATTTTCAGTCATCACTCAGCTGGACCAGCCCTAACAGGCACTCCCATGTCCTCACCATGTTGACAGAAGGCTTCATCACCCCTCTAGTCCCATCCCATGGGATGTCAGTTTTGGGTTGGGGACAGAGCCAGTTCCAGTGGACTAGCAGGGCAACCAAGGAGAGCTCAGCAACACCCTCATTTCCCAGGGAACATCAGAAGCAATACACTGGATTTAGCGCAAAAGCAGGGGCTTGGAATGCCTTAGGCACAGATTTACACCACGTGAAGACAGCTCCTGGATGGTTCTAGGCAAAAACAAATCCCATGGAAGTCACTGTAAGGCAGGGCTCAGGTGAAGAACATCTCCAGTGACAAGTGCCAGGCTCATGCAGTTTTCAGCATTTGATTTTCTTCTTAGGCATAAGTCTTCAGCTGATGTCAGCACAATCAGCTTTCCTGAGCTAGAGACTCAAGCCCACTGGATTCATAAACACCAACAAACACCTAAAGATCAAAGTCCAAGAAACCAGGACTCACTCAGGACCAGACTCCTCTCCATGAGTCCATGAACACTTTCCACATTACAGCAGCTTCCTTGGGACCTGCATCCTCCTTCAGTAGATTGATTTGCTCCTGTGATAGCCCCTGTCCCCTTCTCAAGACTTCCATCAGAATTCCCACTCTCCCAGCTGAGCAACAACCCACAGACCCTGCACACCCTGCCAGGCTTTTGCTGCTCGGTGCCCTCCAGACCTGCCTGGCCTTCAACTGCACATGGAAATACAATTCCATCTTCTTCCCTTGCCCCATTTCTTACCATCTTTCCAAACCACCACAGCAGAAAAAATTGTGGAAATAGTTACATTGAGGCTGGCATATAAATATTAGGAATTAGAGTAGTTTTCAGTGTTTATGTGCAAATTTCACCATAGGTTGCTGGAATTATGAAGTCTGGGCTTGGCAAACCTGAGGAGTGCTTGGACAGCAGAGTGAACCCTCCCCTGGTGGGTTCTGGGCAGGAGAATCTGTGTGACCCACTGGCACCCACAGCAGTGATCCCAGCCTAATTTCCATCACAGCATCCTCAGGGGCAGATAAATACAAGTCCAAGCAGCAGTGGGGCAGCCTAGAGCCCACCCTGCTTGCTGCCAGTCTGAAAGGACTTTATAAAGATCTTACATTCAGAAAAGTTCAGCTCTGTTTCAAATTTATCTGGCAGTTTTATTTACCCATGGAGAGGCCAACTTTGTCCTCAGTTGCAGCTCTGAAACCTCAGTGGCTTCAAGAAGCACTTTGAGAGTGGATCCTCCTTCTCCCACTGCTTTGTGGGTGCCAGGGTTAGTGCTGGCCTGGGGTCTCCAGGGAGCTTGAGGCTGTTCATGCTAATAGCAAACAGCCTTCAGAGATCACAGAATCACAGAATTTCTAGGTTGGAAGAGACCTTCAACATCATCGAGTCCAACCCATGCTCCAACACCTCAACTAGACCATGGCACTGAGTGCCACATCCAGACTTTTTTTAAACACATCCAAGGATGGTGACTCCATCACCTCCCCAGGCACACAATTCCAGTACTTTATCACTCTTTCCATAAAAACCTTTTCCGAAGATCTAACCTATACTTCCTTTCATGCAGCTTGAGACTGTGTCCTCTTGTTCTGTCCATTGTTGCCTGAAGAAAGAGACCAATCCCCAGCTGAGCACAGCCACCTTTCAGGGAGTTGTAGAGAGTGATAAGGTCACCTCTGAATCCCCTTTTCTCCAGGCTAAACATCCCCAGCTCCTTCAGTCATTCCTCACAGGGTTTGTGTTCCAAGACCCTCACCAGCCTTGTTGCCTCCTCTGGAAGTGCTCAAGTGTCTCAATGTCCTTCCCAACCTGAGGGGCCAGAGCTGGACACAGCACTCAAGGTGGGGCCTCACCAGTGCTGAGTACAGGGGAGGAATGACCTCCCTGCTCCTGCTGGCCACACTATTCCTGACACAGGCCAGGATGCCCTTGGCCTTCTTGGCCACCAGGGCACACCGCTGGCTCATGTTCAGCTGCTGTCACCAGAACCCCCAGGTCCCTTTCTGCCTGGGCACTGTCCAGCCACACCATCCCCAGTCTGTAACGTTGCAGGGGTTATTGTGGCCAAAGTGAAGGACTCAGCACTTGGACTTATTAAACGTCATTCTATTGGACTCTGCCCATCCATCCAACCATTCCAGGTCTCTCTGCAGAACTCTCCTACCTTCCAACAGATCGACACATGCTCCCAGCTTAGTGTCATCTGCAAATTTGCTAATGAAGGACTCAATGCCCTCATCCATGTCATCAACAAAAATATCGAACAGAGCTGGCCCCAGCACAGACCCCTGAGGAACACCACTGGTGCCTGGCCGCCAGCTGGATGGGTGGAAATATTCAGATTTTGACACTCAGGTAACAAAAGATGTGGCCACAGTGGACCAAAACTTGTTTTCTCACTTAAACAAAACCCTGTCTCAGGCTGTTTTACAGTTAGGAACATGGGTCTTGTAATTTGATGCAGTTTTATCTTTTCCAGTTTTTCTTCATGACAGAAGCCCTCAGGCTGAAAAAGGCAATTTGAGGGGGCATTTTTTTTCATGATGATTATAACTACAAAACCAGGGCATGCCAAAAAGACATGAATGTACATTATTTAGTTATTATGACTTTAGTTATACTTAGTTGCAGATAGATATAGATATAGAGTTGGCTTAGTTAGCTCCTCTCCATATGCATAATTAAGCACTATATGCATATATGCATAATTAAGCACTCACAGCCATTTACTCCAGCTTGGAAATCACCATGCACTGGTAGCTGGATTAAAATATTGGGGTTGGAAAAAGAATGGTGTAAAAATGTGCAATTCATTCCATTCCCTGACAGTTTCTTATGCTATTTATATGGAAGAGGAAAGGTTAATTCTGTTTCTGTGACTGTCCATTAAGAAAAATGAATCCTGCCTCCTCCACACCCCATGTAGACCCAGCCACTCTGGAGGAGATGTCACATCTCTGCTTTCAGCATGAAGACATTCAAACAGAGATGAATGTGCACAGCTGATGAAATATTCATGTCTTCATCAGGAATGCAGAGCAAAGAGTGACCCAGGAGCCACCAGAGCACCGCGAACACGCTCAGTGCCGTGACAGGCACGAGAGGGAGGTGCCTCCAGCCAGGTCCTCCTGCTAATTACTTTGTTAACTAGCAGTGCTGGCTGCCTGTTCTCCTCCAGAAGACATGCAGTGCCATCAGGAAGGGAAATCCATCACCCCACGTCACTGTAGCACATCCAGGCTGTCGCTGGTGCAGAGAGACAATCCCGTCCCGGTTTTGAGGCAGGCATGAGTGGATGTTGGTGTTATCAGCTGTCACCTGCCTCTGACACTCAGCCCTGAGGTGTCACCAGGGTGTGATCCATGGGCTGTCCATGGCCACCCTGATGCCAAAACAGCAGCTTTTCCACTCAAAAGGCAAGCTAGGGAATCCACAGGCACCAGCACCCTGTCATCCTCACCTGGAAGGTGTCCCATGGAAACAAAAGTATCAAAAGTGAGAAAAGGGAAAATAGCTACATGCTAAAAAATATGTATTCCCTTTTCATTATAAAAATGGTAAGTATGTGTACAGGAGAAAAGAAACTAGCCAGCACCAGAGTATTATCCACAGCAAATAATTTCTAGTACATTGAGTTAGAGACTCTTTTATCAGCTTCTCTTACCTTGAAATTTTAAATTCATTTGATCACAAGTGGTGTATGTTTTGATAAGCCATTATTTTTTTCTTACCAGTTGGTAAACAGCTCTGCCAGACCCACCCAGGCACGTATGTCTATGTTGAATTTACCAAACCAAGCATGTTAGTAACCCACATGAAATTGGATTAGCCCTAATACAAAGCACTGGAAGGACTAATACTATGTAAAACCCAATTAAATAAGATTATAAGTACAAAGAAGTGTAAATTTCCTCTTATCAGATGACATTATCCATCTATATAAGATAACCAAGCCTGGTTTGTCTGCAAAAGTTGATAAACACCCCAGCTCCTGAGGACTTCCATGTAAACAGCATTTTCTCCACTCAAATAACCACATGAATAATCCTGGCACTCAGCAGGGGTTGAGTGTGGAGGCCCCACAGGCAGTTTTCATGCCATGTCCACACTTCTACTCTTCATATCACTGCTCTGATAAACTGCACCAGATGGGAAAATGCACTCTACATCTACAGAAACAGTATTTCTGTATTTCCATTACTTTGGAGTCACCTCTCTAAGACTGATAATCTCCAGCTGCAGAATTCCTTACTGGCTGCTGAACTGGTTACAACTAATTTATGAGACAGCCAATTGGAAAATATTATGTGACCTCTCAAATGCACTAAAAATAAAATTATTAAAGGTGAGGAGCATCTAGGGGCAATGCATTGCTTGAAGTCCTAGAGACACTCAACGTAAGGAATTTCACTGAAATCATTAATGCTATTAATGCATAAGTTTAGAGAGACCAGATTCAAAGAAAGAGCTGGTTCTTTCTCAGAAACATCCTGACAAAAAACACCACTGACTTTTAGAGGCCTTTATGTAAGTTCTAGCAATAAGAAATATCTACAAACCCCACAACTCTTCTTGGTTTTTTAAAGTGTGATTTGACACAGGGAGAGAGATTTCCATAAATATTTTCCAAAACACTGATTACTGGGGCTGATTTACAATTTAATGGGTGTCCAACAAGGTCTGGATCAGAACAAGATGATACTCAAGCTTCCATTTTTAATACAAAAAGTGAAACTGAGTTCATAGAACTTCTAGCAAATTAACACTGTGCAGGCACAGATCCACTCCCAATGAAGCAAAATTACAATTTAATTCACTGGCATCAAGATCATTACTTCATCTGTTAATACTTATTGCAATAAAGCTCAGGTAATGCTCCACTGCTTGCTGTCAGATTTTGGTCTGATTGAAAAAAAAAATTAAATTATACTAAGAAGAGCAGTAACAAATCTGAGAACTGGCAGAGGAGAGCAGCAAGTAAGCTATTTAATGAAAACATATTGTAGTATTTATCAGTAACTGACTATCAGATCTCTTAATACAAGCTTAAGCAAATCACCACATGTCCTTCTTGCCTCAAATGCACGGATTTTACTGACAGCTGCAACCTTCATCAGCATGTTTGCTCTGTGTGGTTTTGGTGACTTCGGTGACTTCATGACATCAGTGAGTCGATGGGCATCATTCAACTTATACAGCTCAGGCTGTTTTCACTTTCCTAACGCTTGGCTCTACAAAGCCCCCTCTTCCCCCTGCTATGATCTGGGCTCACTGTGTTTCATTAGAGAGTGAAACAGCACTACTACTAATAACCCCAAATCTCCAATTTTGTAAGTTTAATATTCACTTGCAATATTGGATTCACGCTTCAAACATTCTACTCAAGCAGAATGTTTTCGCGCTTGTGTCTCTTGGAGTAGTTTTCACACCCTTGCTGTTATACTATTTATAACTCCCTTTTCCCAGGGACCAGGGAAAATCAGTGTGGGAGTCATTAAAACGTAATGAAACGCAGGGCGAACGCACAGAAAACACCCGGTTTTAAACAACGTTCACAAAATTGTTTCAAAGTTACATCTCTAATGCACAGCCTGCCTCAAAATAATTAACTTCTGCATTAGCCCGGGGTGTTTTCAAACCTGGAAAGGAAACCACAAGCCATCTCCTGCCATTCTGAACGCGGCACGAACGGCGGCGTTTAAAACCTGCGCTCACCCAGCTCCGCCACCGTTCCGCGGCCAACTACCGACCTGTTCCCCGCGGGGCTTTTCTCCTCGGACCCGCCGAGCCCGGCGCAGGCGAGCAGCAGCAGGAGCCGTAGGGCAGCGTTCCCGTCCATGGGGAGGCGAGGAGCCCCTCCACGCCCGGCACATCAGCGCTGTGCTCCGGGGGCGGGACAGCAGCGAGGGCGGCGGCTGCGGGCGGAGCCGCCGGTTCCTCCCCGCTCCTTCCCCGCTCCATCCCTGCCCGGTCCCTGCCCCATCCCCGCCCCATCCTCGCTCCTTCCCCGCTCCATCCCCGCTCCTTCCCCGCTCCGGCCTCGCTCCAGCCCCACTAACACCGCCCTCCGTGCGGTGCTCGCACCTCCCAGATACCTCCCGAAGCAATGATCACTCGGTCTGGGGAAATTGTACCCGAGTGAGAGCTGCGTGCTAAGGGGGGAAAAGGAATAGGATCAGAGGAGCTCTAAAATCACACTGAGGTTCACGTCTCATCTGTGCTTAATCCTAACCTTAAAGGGAGGTGAGGGTGATGTTTACAAGCACTTCTGGAATTTCTTCCTCTGTTCTCAGAAAGAATTGCATGTATTCTGAAGGCTTATAATATCTTATGTCATCTATATATTATATAAATGAGATAGATACATAGATACATAGATACATGGATGAATGTTAAATATCTCAACTTAAACTGAAGTGAAAGCAAGACGTCGCAAGCTTTGGAGCCAAATATTTGGAAGCAGTTTCCTTTCTTCAGCACTAATTCAGTTTGTGTGTCCAGGTTTCTGGATCAATTGTTTTGGTGCTTTGAATTCTAAAATTACTGCGAGGTTTGGGTTGGACAGGACCTTAAAGCCCATCCAGCCCCACCCCTGCCATGGGCAGGGACACCTTCCACTGTCCCAGGCTGCTCCAAGCCCCAATGTCCAACCTGCTCTTGGACACTGCCAGAGATCCAGGGGCAGCCCCAGCTTCTCTGGGCACCCTGTGCCAGGGCCTCCCCACCCTCCTAGGGAACAATTCCTTCCCAAGATCCCATCCAGCCCTGCCCTCCAGCAGTGGGAAGCTCTAGGCCAGGCCACAGCTTTGAAATGCCCACAGAATCGCAGTGTTTGTGTTTCTGGGCTGCCAGATCAAGACACCAAAGCCCCTATACATCACAGTTACTACAGGGGATTGGCCCTGGGTCATCCTCAAGAGATTTGTTGGTCAGACACACTGATCCTAAGACTCATGGAGTCATAAAATGGTTTGGGCTAGAAGGGACCTTAGAGATCATCCAGTTCCAAAACCCTTAAATATCAGGCAGGACACAGACATACACCAATCTGTAGGCATCACACACCCAGCCCTGTCCTGCTACCTGCTGATGGCACCATCAGTGAAGCTTCACTTTGCTGATTAGAAGCTCCTGCCTGTTGCATTCTAGATATTAGAGAAGGATTGGGGCTTTAGCATTGTAATCATTAAAAAGGATTTGCCATCTTAATTCATTTCTCCTTCTGGAATGCAGAGGGTATCTGCTCATCTGAGAAATCCCTCAACAGCTTGTCCTCAGTCGAGCGGCTTCTATCCAATTTAAGGAGGAGTAAAGATACTTATGTGAGAATCCCAGATTGAAAAATGAGATGAGGGAATGTAGGATTAAGCAAAACCCACTTGAAGATAACCCCTAAATTTTCTGAGAAGCACCAGCAATGCACAATGCTAAAGTTAGAGTATTACACCAGAATGGACACATGGCTCAGTTAAAAAATTTAAGCAGCCCTGGGAAGGGACAGAAGCATCACACACTTTTCTAGACACTGTAAGGTCACTCATATCACTGTTCAATGCCTCAGCACTCCTGGCTCCTGAGCACCCTTTCCATGGAGAAATTCCTCCTGGTATCCAACCTGAGCCTTCCCTGGCACAGCCTGAGGCCGTTCCCTCTTGTCCTGTTGTTTGCAGCCTGCAGGATGGGCTATGCTAGGCTGAAAGTGTCCAGTATTCCAAGTTAAAAAGGTTAAAACTTCTGTGTATCATCTTTTCCCCCCCCTCCTATTTGGAGGTGAGGTGTTGATTGTGGTTACTCATGATGCAGAACTCCTCTGATGATGATCAGGCAGCAAGGTGCTACTTGTCTGTTCCCTGTCTCCTGCGGAGGCAGCCCAGACCTTCCCACCCCCAGGAAGGAGGCACCACAGCTCTTATCGTACTTTAAACAATGCTTTTTTTCCTTTTTTTATATACCTCACATGAAAGGTAATTATATTCCATTCAAGTCAGTGCAAACACTCACAGTTCTGTCAGGGCTGTGAAGCAGTCAGAGGATGACAGGTTAGACACGTCACCCTGCCCACCCCCAGGGTGTCACTGCTGTCCAGCCACCCCTGTCACACAGAGTGACCAGACTGACACTCATGGAGACCCTGGGATGACAGCTGTGCTGCAGCAATTGTGCACAGGCTGGGTTTGCATGCCACAAAGATGGATAATTTATCCCTATGGCTGGGTCTCCTCGGGCACACACAGCACAAATCATTTCCAGCTGTTTGCAGTCACCTCCCAGTGCCATATCAGGTCACCACGAACCTTCCTAAATCAACCAAAGTGTGAGGTGTCAGCCACTTTACAGGTATCAGCACTGAACACATCACCTTTTTAATCTATCATTGTTGCTCTGATTCACAGTGTTCTGACAATGCTACGGAAGCACGGACAGAAAACTAGCCTTGAAATATACAAAACTCTTGTCTCAGTTCCAACACAATCCTCCCTCTGGGAGACTAACCAGGCCAAAAAGCCTTTCTGCATCCTTCTGGGATAGGATGCAAAAATTAATCTATTTAAACTCTTTTCTGCTCCCTATGAGGGTGGGCAGGCCTGGCACAGGGTGCCCAGAGAAGCTGGGGCTGCCCCTGGATCCCTGGCAGTGTCCAAGGGCAGGTTGGACATTGGGGCTTGGAGCAGCCTGGGGCAGTGGAAGGTGTCCCTGCCCATGGCAAGGGGTGGGACTGGATGGGCTTTAGGGTTCCATCCAACCCAAAATAGTCTGGGATTCCAGGATTACCTTTTTGGGTCTCACATCCCCAAATGATCCAGGATGCAGACTCCAGACTTTCCTCCACCTTCAGGGAGGGGTTGGGGGGGAACTACCACCAAAAAACCCCACGAAAATCCCAGTATGTGTCACAACCCAGCTGTCCCTGGTTGTGCCACGCTGCGGGACACCAGGCATCAGAGATCAGATTATACCGGGAGTTTCAGGATAAGTGGTGGGATTTTGGGTGGATTTGTCTGCTTGGCCAACCGAGACATTTAATTTTAGAAGCGCTTATCTGGCAGTACTCTCCAAAGAGAACAGCTGCCCACAGTGCCCTGAAGGCTGTGCCCAGCAGGGGAGTTGTGCCAAAAGGAAGGAGTCTCAGACTCTCTGCAGGTCCCAGAATCACAGAATGGTTTGGGTTGGACACTGATGGTCACCTTGCTCCAACCCCCTGCCATGGGATACCTTCCAGGGACACCCTTGAGGCCACCTATGCCTGCACGCCTCTCACTCGTTAGCCTTAATTGACTTTATTCTTATTTGTTGTCTCAATTAAATCAGACACGTTTTTAACTACTATTACTGCATTTATTTTAGTTATTAAACTGTTCTTATCTGAACCCATTTTAAGTAGAATTCCCCTCCAGGAGAGGAACAGGAACAAGGAAGAGGCTTTGTGGTGTTTAGCTACAATCTGGGGTTAAAACATGACATATTGGATTAACAAAACAAAACAAAACAAAACAGAAAAAAAAAAAAAAAAAAAAAAAAAAAAAAAAAAAAAAAAAAAACCCACAACAGCACTAATTTTGAAGAATGTGGTGAAAAGAAGAAACTCTGTCTTAACAGAAGTGTCCCAAAGTTCTGATGTATTTTAAAAAGAAAGAGCAAACCCCATAGTAGCTTTATGGCAAACCATCTCTTTCCCAGATTTTGACCTCTTAATGAATATTTGTCCAATAAATGCCAGTTTGTTATGGTACATTTATGTTGTATTCACCAACTGCCTTCCTAGTCAGCTTTCAGTATTCCTAATATTCCTAGCTTTGTGAAGCAAAGCTGCAGCATTTTCACAAAGACAAAATGGTTTTGAAATTACCAAAAGACAACTGCATTTCAGTATTGGAACTGCATCTTCAATAGCTGTGTTTTATAACAGTAATGTTTTCTCCTCAAAGTGTTAATGGGGTTTAAGGTTTTGTTTGGGATTGCTTGGGGTTTCTTTTGCAGGGAGAGATTGGATTTTTATAGTATTTAAAATTTTTATTAGTTATTCTATAAAGATTGAATATAAAACCAGTCCTCTGTAAACACACAAAATATGTATTTTCCACTTAAGCCATGAGTACAAGCTGTGTTAAAAAGATGTGTTTATATCTAATTACTACCTCTTCAGAGTCATTCCCAAAAGGGAAGGGAATGTTCATGATTTGGATGGATGCAGTTTGGCAGTATGGGCTGCAGCAGCTTTCAAAAATGAGAAATACAAGCTTGTCTCTGTTACAGGACTCTGCTGTGTGCAGATCTTCTCAGGGACAGTGCAGAACCCAAAGTCATAATGCCCGTGGATCCCTGGCAGTGTCCCAGGCCACGCTGGACAGGGCTTGAAGCAACCTGGGACAGTGGAAGGTGTCCCTGCCCATGGCAGAGGTGGCACTGGATGAGATTCAAGGTCCCTTCCAACTCAAACCAATCCATGATTCCATAAAAAGTTGCAAGTAAGAATCACAGAGCCACTGAGGTTGGAAAAGACCCATAAAACCAGTCAGTCCAGCCACATCCCAGTATGGCCAAGGCCATGTCCCCAGCACAGTTTTTGAATTCCCCCAGGGATGGCAGCTCCTGAGCAGCTGTGCCAAGGCTGGACAGCCCTTTCCAGGAAGGAATTCCCCAATATCCAACCTGCACCTCTCCTGCTGCAACTTTAGGCCATTTTCTGTCATCCTGTTGCTTCTTCCCTTGGGGAAGAGCCAAATCCCAGGTCAGTACAGGCTCATTCCAGGCAGAAATCCTGGTTCAAGCCCCACCAGGCCCTGGGCACAGTCCTTGCCCAACCCAAATACGTCGTAGGACTTGAACCCACGATCTCCGGGACTTCAACCCTCCATTCCAGGGATGCCAAGAGTCCTCTGTGGAAATAAGGGCCCACACGAAAAAACAACAACAACAACAACAAACAAACAAAAACAGGCAAAACAAAACAAAACCCCACCAAACCTGCTGGTTTACCTGTCAGTAATAATAATCAAGTGATCATTCATGGGCAGTTCTGCACACCAGCAGTAACCAGGAGTTCCTCTGCGTGGCTTGGGCTGTGGGGTTTGGTTGCAAAGGTGCCCAGGCACAGCCACACCCGTATCACCTCACCCCTATGGCCAGGTGAGGGTGAAAAGGATGGGCCGCATATGTGCGTGTGTACTAGGATCTGTGACATTGACTACCGTGTGTAGGTGGCTTTTTGGAAACAGGTGTGAAGTTTGTGGAATGTAAAAACACACTCGTGTAAGAAATTGTACAAAATCTACAAAGTGAGCACCTCGGTGTGGGTGACAAGGAAGAAAGACACCTCCACGCACGCGGTGCGATAAAAAAAACAATGCCGGTTTTCTATGTCTAGCTCTGGTTCCAAAATTTTCATTCCCAATTTCCTGTGAGGCCAGAAGGAACGCGCCACCCCGGGGACACGAACCCGCGACACCGGGACTCGAACCAGGCTCCAAAGCGGGCAGGGGTCCTGACTGCACCGCCCTGCCGGGACTGCACCAGAGGCCTCTCTGCTCGCCGGGCCGCCCCTCTCGGTGCCGGTCAGTATTTGAGTCAGGCGCGGCGCAGGCAGCCCTCACGGGTCCTGTCGGGCGCGGCTATAGGCGGCGGCGCGGACTCTCCTCCCTCTTTTCTCGCTCGGCAGCCGCGCGGAGAAGATGGGTGAGCACCGCGCCGGGCCGGGGCCGGGAGTGGGGCCGGGGCTGGGATTGCGGGATCCCCGGCGGTGCCCGCGGCCCTCCGCAGGCGCTGCCCGCCCGCCTGCAGCGGGCTCGGTGCGGTGCGGACAGCGCTGCAGGCCGTGAGGCCGCGTCCGCCATTACCCACCGCATGCCCGCCATGGCCTCACGCCGCCTTCCCCTCATGGTTCCTTCCCCTCCTCACGCCGGCCTTGTCTCGCCCTGCAGGGAAGTGCCGAGGCCTCCGCACCGCTCGGAAGCTGCGCAGCCACCGCCGGGACCAGAAATGGCACGACAAGCAGTACAAAAAGGCGCACTTGGGCACGGCGCTGAAGGCCAACCCCTTCGGGGGCGCTTCCCACGCCAAGGGCATCGTCCTGGAGAAAGTGTGGGTGCTCCTCCCGGTTGGAATGGGCGTCCTAGGGATGCAGCTCCTACAAAGGATGAGGAAAATTAGGGATTCGGGGTGATTTTTTCCGCTCTCCCAGGAATTGGCCAGAAAAAAAAATCCTTGTAAAAAGGAGGGAAAAACGTAAAGATTTTGAGCTAAAATTGGTTTTTAAAAAAGGAAGGGGGTTGGCACATATTACAGCAACATCAGACACGTGTGGGGTTTTTTAAAAAAAATAGGGAAACCGGGATTTTGGACAACAATAAAGTAACTATTTGAAACGTAAGAAAAAGTAGGGAACTTCAGTTAATATTAGGCAAAAGGCAAGGTTGGGGGGGTTTTGCGTAGGGGATAGTTACGATCTTGGGCTCAGAGAGAAAGAAAATTGTGTTTGTGTGTCATAGATCCAACCTATTTCTGCCTTTTTTCCCCTCCTTAAAAATTTATAAATTTTATTAAGATGCTGCAAATGCTCTGGTTTTGGGGCATTTTCTGTGGTTTTGGTGGTTTGGGGGTTTTTTTTAGAATTCTGCTGAATTAGTCTGGAGGTCATTTTAAATTCGTTTGGCTTAGTAAGTGGTGTTTTATGGATTCATACATAAATCTAGATTAATACATTATGTAATAATAATTATTAATTAAATACTTCTAAACAGCTCACAGGTGTTAAAATGTA
This sequence comes from Acrocephalus scirpaceus scirpaceus, assembly GCA_910950805.1. NCBI lineage: Eukaryota > Metazoa > Chordata > Aves > Passeriformes > Sylviidae > Acrocephalus > Acrocephalus scirpaceus. The sequence continues at coordinate 68,266,954 of OU383776.1, read as the reverse complement.
GATACAATTTACACTGAATACAAGGTAAAAAAATTAATTTTGTGTTAATGTCCTCCTGGTCCACCACACTGATTTCTTTGCTCGTTGGTTTCCTTGCAGGGGGGTAGAAGCCAAGCAGCCCAACTCTGCCATCAGGAAATGTGTCAGGGTCCAGCTCATTAAGAACGGCAAAAAAATCACAGCTTTTGTCCCCAACGATGGCTGCCTGAACTTCATTGAGGTAATTGCCAAGAAGCCTAAAACCTTGTGAGGAAAGGGTGTGAATAACAGATTTACTGTGTTAGCACTGATGAACTCTGTTAATGGGTTGGGTTTCATGGATTTTGGTCAAACACCCTCAGTGTTCCCAGGCTGTGCTGGGGCAGGGCGGGTGCAGCTCCCCTGGGGGGTGTTCAGTGCTGGATTTGGTGCTCACAGCCTGTCCCTGTCACAGGAGAACGACGAGGTGCTGGTGGCCGGGTTTGGACGCAAGGGCCACGCCGTGGGGGACATCCCGGGTGTGCGCTTCAAGGTGGTCAAGGTGGCCAACGTGTCCCTGCTGGCCCTCTACAAGGGCAAGAAGGAGAGACCCAGGTCGTAAATCCTCACCAGTCTGACAAGAACACCAATAAAATCTTTGGTTTAAAAGGAGTTCTGTGCTTCTTATTCAGGAGGAGATCACAAAAGTCTTCCCATAGAAACTGAAATTAAATTTCTTCCCAGATCTGGCAAAAAAAGTAACCCAAACGCTAATGTTGCTTTGAGCCTACTAATCTGGAATCAAAATATACTCTGGGATGAGAAACGGCATGAGTTACAATGCGTAATTGTGAAAAAGATCCTTCCTCACATCAGAAATGGTCACTGGAAGTGCTGGGAATGGTGTTAATGGCAGCACTTCTGGTCTCAGCTGTGAGCACAGGCAGAGAACTCACCTTTTTTGTGCTTGAAGGGGTGATTAAAGCATCTACCCAACCCAGAGAATTTCACCTGTGTTAAATACAAATTACCTGTGGTTATTTTGGGGAAGGCCCCCCACCTGTTCTAGTACTCTAGCACTGTGCATGATTTAAGTGTCTGAATTTTTACCTGCTTAGTCAGATAAAAATGCATAGTTCAGGAGTTTCTTAAAGCAGTAAAACCTAAAGTCAGAGTGAACAAAATTCCCTTGTTACAACTACAATTGGTCTTTGTGGTGAGGGAAAGGCTCTGATTCAAATAGTGCATTAATTTATATAGGAATTCATGAGAAAACTCAAAAATTTACGTGTAAATGGAGAAGGAATCAACACGTAGAGAATCTCTCCCGAAGTTTGTGTACTCAGACTCCAGGGGGAGGCAGAGGGGAAAGGGAGTGTCTGCCTTCGTGGTTCTGAATCTCCAAATTCCAGAGGAGCGAGATTGAGCGGGTGCCGGAGCAGCTCCCGCGGCCGGGCGCTGTCGTGAGGCCGTGTCGCCACCAGATGTCGCGTCAGGAGCGGGGAGGGGGACAGCTGAAACGGAAATGCTCGAGCCAGGAACTTGTGTGGGTTCTCACAAAGGAAACGGGGAAATTCGGGCAAACGGGGCCTCCGGAGAGGCGGGAGAGCAGCCCCGGGCTGGATCCAGAGCAGATGGAGCCGCCCTGCAGGAGCCCTGGGGTGCTGTGGGGCAGGGCTGGGACCCCAAAGCCCCTGAGCTGGACTGAGCCCCAGCGTGGGCAGCAGGGGAGGGGGGATTCTGCCCTCGGCCCCTCAGCTGAGACCCCACCTGCAGAGCTGCCCCAGCCCTGGGGCCCAGCACAGGAAGGAGCTGGAGCTGCTGGGGCCAGGCCAGAGGAGGCTCCAGGAGGAGCAGAGGGATGGAGCAGCTCTGCTGGGAGGAAAGGCTGGCACAGCTGCCATTGTTCAGCCTGGACAGGAGAAGCTTTGGGCTGACCTCACTGTGGCCTTGCAGTGCCTGAAGGAGCTGCAGCAAAGATGGAGAGAGACAATTGCCAAGGGCTGCAGGGACAGGACACAGGGCATGGCTTCCCAGTGCCAGAGGGCAGGGCTGGATGGGATCTTGGGAAGGAATTGTTCCCTGGGAGGGTGGGGAGGCCCTGGCACAGAGTGCCCAGAGAAGCTGGGGCTGCCCCTGGATCCCTGGCAGTGTCCAAGGCCAGGCTGGACATTGGGGCTTGGAGCAGCCTGGACAGTGGAAGTGTTACCACCTGTGGCAGGGGTGGCACTGAATGGGCTCTTAGTCCCTTCCCACTCCAGCCATCCTGTGATTCCGTGATTGTGCCAGTGCCCAGGAATAGTTCAGGTTACCTGGACACTGCAGGAAGAACTCAAGAGAAAGACAAGCCAAACATCACCAAATTAGTACTAAAGGGGTTTTAAGCCTAATAAATGTGTGTTACATAACCCAAAATCCTCCAAAATGGGGGAGAATCCACAGCTGGCCATGTTTTCCACTTCATCACCAAAACTAATTAACGTTTTCACTTACTAAAGCAGTTGGCCAACCATCTGACACCAGCAATACCTGACTGAATAATAACACTGCTAAGAGAAGATGTTTTGTAACACACTAGCGGAAGGTGTTAAGAGGGTGCTCTGTAATTCCATTCTATGTTCAAACACAGCAGTGAAATCCCCTCGCCTTAAGGTGAATTTGTCTTCAGGAGGTGACAGCGACAGCAAGCTCTCAAGTGGGTAACTGAAACCTTCTTCCTGGTGCAGGGTTTTTTAAGATTTTAATGAAATCCAAGAGATAACAACCTGTGTGACACCTTCCTAATCCTGAGCACTCAATACAGGGTTACTTTTGCTGCTCTCAGCTTCAGGCTTTTTGGTTTTTATTCTAGGTAGTAAGAATTTATTGCTAAAAAATGCACTAAATTCCTTGAAACACTTTTAAAAGCCTACACGTTACTAAAAATAGATATAAATACCCATACACACGCTGTTCTCTAGAAGAGAGTATTTTTGAGGAAATAATTGTAACTTCACCATTCAAAGGGAAGAGCAATCGTCCTTCCTTTGTGCTAGAACTGAATTTATATGTGTGCAATATAAATACAGATGTCCAAACAGACTCATGAAACCATCATCATAGCAAAGGGTGGGGGGGAAAGTTATTGAGAAAGTTTCCCTGAAATTCGTGGAGTTGCAGCAAGAATTGATACTGATTACTTGACTGTATTTAGCTGTAATTAAGTAGTTCCACATTTCCTGCATGGAAAGGAATGTTCCTGCTAGTAACCAAAGCCTGGCAACCTCAGATCTCCTGGCAGGGGGTTAAATTCTTACCTGGTCATGCTGACACAAATGAGGGATTATGCGTGTGGCTACCAACTGCATTCCACAGAAAAACACATGAACACATAAAATTAATTCCTCTTGATTCTGGCAACCAAGGCCAGGTATGAGACTGCTCTCTCTTAAAAGAAGTCCCCAGAAGTAAAGAACCTCCCTTGATGTGTCTTCCCAAATTACCAAAGATGAACAGAGCAAACTTACAAATCTAAACTAGAAACTTTCTCCTTGGTAGGATGCAAGAGTTCAGTGCAGTTAGACAAAACCCAAGCTCAGGTCTAAGGATCTTCAATAGTTTCACTAAATAATGAATCACAACATAAAATAAAATCACAAAACAGTGCCACAATTCACTTGATTAGAAAATATATATAATTTTTGTACATAAAAAATTGGTTAAGATATATTAAGGCATTAAGGCATAAATGTGAACAAGAAATTGGGTGCCTACCTCCCACCCCAGCCATTAAAAAGGAGATATCCAAACGGGCTTATTTATCTCCTTGGTCCCAAATATTTATGTTAGCCTGTATTTGTTTCTCTATCTAACTTCCACGTACTTGTACTACCTGAATTTTGGTTTTCCAGGTAAATTTCAGGGAAACATTGATACTGATGAGACACTGCACTGTCACCTCGTTGTTTGAGTCCAGTACAATGTGTAATGCCCTGGTCAAATAATCTCTTCTTTGTTTGCAAATGGTAAATTAAGGTAGAAAGCAATGGGCAGTTGAGACTTTTTCCATGTAAAATAAAAATATTTATTTTCCTTTACATATAAATTTCACATTTTGAAGGCTGAGTGCTTCTATTCTTCTGTTCCAGGGTATCACGAGTGAAGATCACAGAGCAGAGGTGAACATTTAACAGCTCTTAAACATGCTGTTACCTCTTTTTGTTGATTCTTCCTCCTGTCTAAGTCTCATTTAAATTTAAAAACGGGATGTGGATGCAATTATCAAGCACGTGTTACAAAAGTGTTAAAAAAATCAATGTAACTGCAGGCTATATTTTCTAAATCTTACATGGGAAAAATGGCTTTTCAGGTTTTTATGACGCAGAACAAAATAAACTATGTGCTTTCATTATTAATTCCAAATGGCTGACAAATTCCACACCAATGGAATTTGAAGGACTGCACTCTGTATTCCATATCCACCAATGACAAGTAATGGAAGTTAAAAACATAATCTGAAAAACCAGGATCTGGATGCATTTCACACTCCCCACTCTGATGTGGCACACACTAGACTCTGTGTACAAGTGACAATTGCTGAATGTACAAAGTAAAATCTGTGTTCCAATGTCAGTTGCTCAGACTCTGTTTTACACTGCAAATAAAATGGGACTGGGAGAGAAGCCAGGATGGGTGGTAGGGAAGTTCCTCATAATCCAGTTCTCAGTGGCACCACCACCAGGCAATTCCCCAAAAACCAACAGCTGTCAGGGGAGGCTGCCGAAGCAGTCCAGGGTAGGGAGCAAACCTGTGAACAACCACAACTACAACGAGAAACACTAATTGGGAACAACAGCAGCTCCCAGGGGGCACAGAGAGTTTCCCTGGCAGGCAGCAGAGCACGGCAGAACCAGATGTTCCCACACGGCTGCTCCAGGCACCTGAGCTCCAGCACTGGATGCGCTCACTCGAGCAGGCTCCAAGGGCTCTGTTTGTGACAGTCCCAACCCTGTTTGCTCCCTGAGATGTGACGTGTGTGGGACATTCCCAGGATGTGGAAGTTCTGTGTGCCAGGGAACACGGGCTGGTCTCTTACCAGGCTCTGGTGGAGAAGGTGGCTCCCAGATGAAGCAGTCTCAGCCCATACCCTGACTGCCACAAGTTCACACCACATCCTACGAGCATTTTTCTGTGTCTACATTACATTTTCTGCTCCACAGATGGTGCAGATTTTCTAGAGGTAAGTTCAGTAGATCCAGCAGCTAGGCTCTGGCTTGTGCATCTGTATGCAGCCTCACCAAGGACAGAGACACAAGAGGCAGGAGATGAGTGACTTCAATGGAGGTCAGTCCCAAGGGAGATCAGGTCTGGGTGGTGCTGGGGAGGTGTCCTCACAGCTGCAGCCAATTCTGATCATCATCAGTGATGAGTTCTGACCAGAGAAAGAACCATGAGCAATCATTTCCACTTTGGCATGGTTGACCAGCCAGGAAGGATCCTTCAAACTCATCTCTAGAGAAGTCTGCAACAGCTTTATCACAGTCTAACCATTCCCAGTCCTTCAGCTCAGGGCTCTAGAGGGGCGACAGCAAACACAAAAAAGGAATTAAATTAAAATCATTGCAGCAGTCATGCCAGACCCCCAATCTTGTGCTGGGAAACCAATACAAACCACTTCTCCTGAGAGAGACCTCAGGACATCAGGGACTCTCTGGACTCATGAAGGGTGTCAGCAATGGGCCAAGCACTTCTCTCTTTGCACAAATTTTCATTGCAATCCAAGTAAGGCAGCAAGGCAGGCAGGTAAGCAGAACACTGAAAGGTGAGTCCTAAATTAACTGAACCAAGAGCTTCAAAGGAGGAGGTATTGGTTCTGCCATTTATCCATCTGATCTTTGGAACAGGAGGATGGGAGAGGAAAGGATGATTTCCTTTTCTCTTACCTTTCAGCCAAATCAGTATCTGTGCTCTGCTCAGGTGCCAGTTTTGCATAACTCAAAGGCAGATTCAGGCCCACAACTGGGCCTACAGTACTGAGCCACAGTATGATGTAATTTGTATGTCTAGGGGGGAAAAAAACACAAAAAAGCACCATAAATATATCATCCCAGCTTTTTCTGAATTGAAGACAAACTCAACACTCACAAAACAACTTCATATGGGGCTATTCCTTCATTTCTGCTATCACAAATGTATTTTAATTTTCAGGCCTGAAGTGACAATACAGAAATATTATTCTGCTTGGACCAAGGAAGTTAACTTTGGCCATTTCCACTCTGCAGCTGATTGACTTTACCTGCATTGCATAAAACCTTGCAAGGCCCAGCAGTGCCCCTCACCTGTGGTGTTCCTGTGAGCCACCCAGCACAGCAGAGATGAATTCATTGGTTCGACAGGGGTGCAGGACAAAGAAAGGCTGCCCGAGGATGGGGTGCTCCTGAAAGGGAACAGAATTTGCTGTCATGGAAAGGAAAAACAGAAAACTCATCATGTGCACTTGGCAAAGACAAGGCAGGGTGCCATCAGCCCCTGATGCAACTCTCACTTCAGCATCTTAGCTCACATTGCTATTCCTATCGCAGTCATGGCAAATTAATACATACTGTATATATTACACATCAATAATATACATTCTCCCCTGCTGAAGGGGAAATAAGATCAGCAACCAGGCTATACCACTATTTTAGTTAAAATGTAATGGTTTGCAAAAGTAACTCAAGTTACTGTATCAGCATTGCCTGGATGAGGAGAGACAAAGCTTCTGTGTAAACCACAGTCTGATCAAATATAACACATAAAACCCATTCCTCTCAGGTCTTTGAGGGCCCTGAGCCCTGGTATCTTCTCAGGCTGATGTTGGCAAGTACACAGGGTTCCATTTGGAGACTCAAGAAGGGATAAGGAAGTGCACCCAAGGTGGCTTTAACTTCCACTTGGTTCTGATGCTGAAAATATTCTCATGAGGATCAATCCCTTCATGTCTAGGAGAATTTTTAAAAACTCCCAAAAGTCTCAGAATATACAAAAAAAGAGTGTTCAGAAAGCTTTGTTTCACACTGCAAACAGATAACTTGCATAAGAAGGCTACCATCTGCTGTTGTCAAAAGTGAATTGATGCAGTTTTTCTTTGAAAAAGAGTAGTATTTTGAATTAAAGCCCTCCTTTCATTATCTGCTCTTAGACCTCCAAATAATTCCAGAAAATACATGGATTGTGCCAGTGGTATACCTTGAAGACTGCCAAAAAAAAGTATATAGTTAATAACATTTACAAAACTATTATGTAAAGAAAAAAAAGTAAATTGTGCAAAAAATTTACAGTGAGCTCCCTTGCACAGGAGATGAGTGTAAGAGGCAGCACAAACTCCAAGAAAGAAGAGAGAAGTAACTTGGGTTTAAGTGAATTAGCTCTCTGAATAAGGCATGAAAATAATTCCCAAAGCTGAGTATTCAGCCTGAAGTTATTCCCAACCATCCTGACCCCCAGTATTTGATTTTGCCCTGCACTTGTTGCTTCAGCAAGTCACCAGTTAGTGATACAGGGAGGCCAGACTTGATTTTTTAAAATAGTTTATTACCTTTGCATTCTACATCTTTCTTCTTTTAGTCCTCTTCTTACAACATGACAACAGAGTAACACTGAAAACATTCCCAAATGCATGAATTCCATGCTACTCAAAAGACAGGAATGTGTCACACACTGACAGGAAAACCACAAAAGTACAAGTGACCAAAAGAAATCCTGAACCCAAGAGCCATTAAGGAGCAGCCTTTAAAAAGCAAAAAGGCTGAGGTGGGGACAAGAAGCTTGTGGAGCATCAGGGAAAACACTCTGAGAGCATCAGCTCTGATTCAGTCAAATGCTGCATTCCAAATCCTGTACACAGTGGCATTCTCTGAGGCTCTGATGTACATTCAAGGTTAAACCACTGACACAGCAGCTCTGAGGAGGAAGCACAGGGATGCTGCCAATAAAAATGAAGGAGTTCTCAAAGCCCTGGATGATTTCAGAATTGGTAATAGGCTACAGAGCCTCTCACTGCCAGGCCCCCAGCCTGCCCAGGAGCCAGCCTACCCTGAGAGAGGGGGGGAGTTGTCTGCAGTGGGATGAACCCCAAGTCCTTCTCAAACACTGTCAGAAAGGTGAAAATGAATGAAAGTTTGTGCTGCATCAGCTTCATCAGCATTAGTTCTCTGCCTGCTGCACTTATCTTGCAGAATGATGACTCTCCATACATCCACTGAAATGTATCCTGAGCAAAATCTTAGGGCAGCAATTCTACCCTTCATCTAGGCTGGTCTAGTGCCAGTAACACCCAAAATATAAAGTCCTACTGAGACTTCATGAAGGAAAAAACCCTAAACAGTACAAACAATACATGAGAATCATCCCACTTCTTGTTTCCAATTAATCTTTTTCCAGTTAGTCATGCACCAGGGCAGTGTGAGAGTTTCAAGTCAATTCCCACAAGAACTTGCTGGCATTGTACAGGTTGCCCACAACTCTTCTGGGCAGTAATACTCTGACCCACAGTTTATTTGAAATCAACAGCTTTATTTTCTTGGAACTGTCTATGATTTTGGATCTATCTAGCTATGAGCCTGAGTTACAGCAGTGCCTGTTCAGCACCACACGCTGGAATCCATCACACATCTGCATATCCTTCTGAGTCTGACCCAGGTGAGATGGGGAAGGAATATTTTTACAGGCAGGCACCAGCTCTGCTGAATTTGGAAGCTCAAAATGTTGCTTCATTTATTTTCTGTAGAAAGACCTCTCTCCTAGGTGATGCAGGAAAGATGTGTGAGGACATTCTGTGCCTGCTGCTGTAGCTGTTGCCTCAATTCCTCCCATTAAAAAAAACCTGGGAGAGAGAGATGGATGAAAGACATGAAATGTTCCATGGGGTAGATTGGGAATGAATCACAGAGTCCTCAAATGGTTTAGGTTCAGAGGGACCTGAAAGCCCATCCAGTGCCAGCCCTGCCATGGGCAGGGACACCTTCCACTGTCCCAGGCTGCTCCAAGCCCCAGTGTCCAGCCTGGCCTTGGACACTGCCAGGGATCCAGGGGCAGCCCCAGCTTCTCTGGGTGCCCTGTGCCAGGGCCTCCCCACCTTCCCAGGGAACAATTCCTTCCCAATATCCCATGCAACCCCTCCCTCCAGCAGTGGAAAGCTGTTCCCCCTTGTCCTGAACCTGGTTTGTTCAGGAATGCCAGCCCAAGCTGGGTTTGAGTGAGCACTGGCAGCACAGCTCTCTGTTCATTGCCTGTGCAGGTACAGCCCTCCGCATACAGACGCTGAGCAGGGAAATGTCAAAACACTGATCTGAGCAGTGGCAAAGACTGGGCAGTTCCCAAGCACAAATATAATTAAGACTAAACTTCCGTCAAATTGGATTAAGTCATTTTATCAAGCAGTCTCCATGTCAGATTTAAACCAAAAATAAACATTACTTCAGATAACGGGTAATTGTCTGTAGGTTTCTGTACCGTGCTCTGCTGCTCTCCTCCCCAGCCAGCAGGAATTTTGTTGTCAGTACATCTCTTGTAACAGCACCATTTATTTTCTCTGTCATAACTGGAGCTCTTCCAGAGGTAATGGCTTCTATTTTCTCCAGTGCTACATTAAACTGCCTTCAAGCATCCATCACAACATTTATGGTCTCTCCATTGATGATAGTGCAGGGGATTTGTGCCTGAAAGTGCCTCTTCCCCGACCTGGTTTGCATGATGTTGCTTTGCAAAAATAAATTCACACAGGGGTGTCAAAAATTTCATGCAGGATCCTACCTGCAAACACCACAGCCAGTGCCAATTGATCCCAAACATTTTCCCAGCAGTGTTCAAAACCCCAGTTACCAGGTCAGAAAAAGAAGGCAGAATTAATAAAACATGCCCCCTGTAATCTGTTGCATTTAGGAAAAGGAAACAGTGATGCAATTACCAAGGAGGATACAAGTTTTTCCCTTCCTTCCAATTTCTGACCACATTTACTGAAATAAACAGCTGGGTTTAAGTAAAAAATCTTCACTCAAGATTATACCACAAGTAATTTATGTTCCTGAATTCATGGTCTATCTTCTTTTTCATTCTTTATTTTCATGCACATCAATAATTGTTAATATAATCCAACTGTACATGTTCAGAAAGATGGCAGGAAGATTTCTCTCTTCAGACTGACCCTGCGTCCCACAGCTAGAACAGTAACTGCACACATGTAACTTCAAACGTGTGGAACTTGAGGTCAAAGGGATTTTCCTCTAATAATGGAATTACTACAATGGAAACTCTGTTACTATGGAATCACTATGTTGCAAGCACAACAGTTAAGGAACTGTAATGGCACAGGGAACTTTTATAATCCTGACAGAAGGTGTAAATCATAGTAATAAAGCTGTTGGTAGCACAGTAATTGTACAGGTCTTCTCCTGTACAGTCCTTCTGATTTAGGATTATGCTAGATTTTGGGAAGGAATTGTTCCCTGGGAGGGTGGGCAGGCCCTGGCACAGGGTGCCCAGAGAAGCTGGGGCTGTCCCTGGATCCCTGGCAGTGTCCAAGGCCAGGTTGGACACTGGGGCTTGGAGCAGCCTGGAATAGTGGAAGGTGTCCCCGCCCGTATCAGGGGATGGAATGGGATGAGCTTTCAGGTCCCTTCCAACCCAAACCAATCTGGGATTCTGTGATCTGGGACGGATAACATATTTATAGTCATTGACTTAATTCACAACCAGAGGCCAAGTCATCCTATGGCATAACTGAGTCAAGTCGCCCCAGCTTTGCAACAAAACACAGAAACCCCACCAAACCCAGAAGCTGAAGATGGAACAACCTCCCCTGCCTGCGACATGCGCTGAGGGATGACCGGGCAAGTGCCACTGCCACAGCTCTCCTGTTTTCTCAGACAATCAAAGCAGGGCTGCACTGGCATCGAGCAAGGGACAGCATGAAGGGACCCTGACAAGAGAAAGAAATGCAAACTAGCCCAAAAAAGCAGATTTCTGTGGTTACTGAGCCTTTGTCAGAGGAGGCTGCAGAGTTACACCCCAGCTCTTTGCAGGTGAGCAGTTGCAGTTGCCCCCATGACATAATGTCCCCATTCCCCACGTGCTCCCAAAGACCCACAACCAACTTCAGCAAGGATTTTTTATTAACACTTTTACTACTTCCAACACCATGCAGCCAATTAAGCTGGATCCTGTCCTTCTTTCATCAAATACCAAGTCCAAGCTGAAAAGGCAATTAAATGGCTATGTTTTCCTGAAGAAAGCAGAGATGCTTTGGCAGATCCTACAACACAGAAATACAGGGACACGTAATACAGCCAGAATTTGTCTGAGATGAACCACGCCTACCACTTTGCATCTGCTGTTTCAAATCCATCATGGACCCCAACGAAGCTGCCTTCCAAACCAAACCATTCTGTGATTCTGTAATTCGTATTTTATGCCCCAATTCTGTCTGATTCTACAATATTTACAGTTTTGAAGGGCTGGTGATTATTTTTCACATTTTATAATTTTATTATTTTATTAAAGGTATTAAAAAGCTAACACAAGATCCCTGAAAGGCAGGAGAAGTAACTCAGGACAAGCAAAATAGTAATCAAGAATAGCCAACACTGCTGATCTATAATTATATATTTATATATATATATAATAAGGTTTGAATTATTAATTTTAAGAACAGGAGGAATCAAAGCAGTAGGTGACACTCAGGCATGTTTCTGTAGCTTAACAAGCTTCTTTTAAGGCTTTAAAGCTTCTCACAAGCACGTAACTTATGCATTTAGGATTTTTCAAGAAAACTTTATACTTAAAAATTGGCAGGTCCATACTTACATTGTCAAGAAATGGCATCTCAGCCATTTTCCTAAGAAATAAACAGATGATTCTTCTTCCATGCTTGCCAAAAGTAGATTAATTCAGTTGTCACCATTTTAGTTATGTAGCATATAGTCTTAATTAATTACTATTTAAAATCTGTTCTTAAGTTATGAGATTCATCTAAGGTGCAAAACTGAACGATCCAACAAGCTGTGGAAGTATGGAAAAGACACTGGAGACAGATTTTCTACCCTGATTAAAAGATGATAAAGGGGAAAAAAAACCAAACCAAACCCACACTGGTATTTGACAAGGCCTGAAAAGGCCTGAAAAGGTTCATCCCATAACCCCAGGGATTCCAGCGGATGCCCCAGCAGTGGCTCTTGCCTCCCCCAGCAGCATCTGGGACAACACAAGCCTGGGCTCCCTCTGTGGTTCACTCCCCCTGCACTGCTCCAGCAGATCTGCACCATGGGCACTGGAGGACACACTCCTGCCAGGTAATTTTGCATCCACTTATGGACAAGTGGCCTCATGAATTGGTCTAAATGCTTTTGAACTGCTGACACCATCTGCTGCCACCACTCAAGAGCACAGGTGCTTAGGTATAAACTGCTCTCTGTTAGCACAGATACCTAGCTCCGATTTCAGCGAGACTTAAAATGCTTTTTTTTGTTAATAAAATAAGAAAAAATATGGTTTACAATGTTTTGTGGCCACTCCAGTGGCCTTTCAAATGGATCTGAGTGTGCCATGTATGATCCTCACTTCTTTCATACTGTGCAGTCAATGCTGTTGTGTAATTTAGGATTTTTCTATAAGTGGGGAATATTCAGTAGGCAGATTCATTCCAGTAGTGAACGGTCTGCAGTTATAGTGGGGGGAAGACAGAACAGAACCCCCCTCAGCTTACAAGGAGAAATACCAGACCAGGAAGGGAGCACGCTCTTACAACTTACTCCAAAATCACTGCTTGGGAAGCTCTCTGGAAGCAGAACCACTGCTAGATAAATTATGTGTAAATGCAATACACAGCACTGAAACAGATTTTACCACAGAAGTAGAAAATAATCAAGAGAATTGATACTATTACACTGTAATTTATTTGATTAATTACGAATCTGCATGGAAAATATTACTGAATCTTCATTTCAGAATAATTCAAGTAACATAGTAACAGGACTTGAAGGTCTGTCCTGAATTATGCCCAAGAAACTGGCAGGGAACTTCATACTCCTTTTATCTCTGCATGTAAATTACTGTAGAATCCTGGAATGATTTGGGTTGGAAGAGACCATCCAATGCCACCCCTGCCACAGGTGGTAACACTTCCACTGTCCCAGGCTGCTCCAAGCCCCAATGTCCAGCCTGGCCCTGGACACTGCCAGGGATCCAGGGGCAGCCCCAGCTTCTCTGGGCACCCTGTGCCAGGGCCTCCCCACCCTCCCAGGGAACAATTCCTTCCCAAGATTCCATCCAGCCCTGCCCTCTGGCACTGGGAAGCCATGCCCTGTGTCCTGTCCCTGCAGCCCTTGGCAATTGTCTCTCTCCTTCTTTGCTGCAGCTCCTTCAGGCACTGCAAGGCCACAGTGAGGTCAGCCCAAAGCTTCTCCTGTCCAGGCTGAACAATGGCAGCTGTGCCAGCCTTTCCTCCCAGCAGAGCTGCTCCATCCCTCTGCTCCTCCTGGAGCCTCCTCTGGCCTGGCCCCAGCAGCTCCAGCTCCTTCCTGTGCTGGGCCCCAGGGCTGGGGCAGCTCTGCAGGTGGGGTCTCAGCTGAGGGGGCCGAGGGCAGAATCCCCCCTCCCCTGCTGCCCACGCTGGGGCTCAGCCCAGCACAGGGGCTTTGGGGTCCCAGCCCTGCCCCACAGCACCCCAGGGCTCCTGCAGGGCGGCTCCATCTGCTCGGCCCCAACCTGTGCTGCTGCCTGGGATTGCCCTGACCTAGGCCCTGCTGAGCTCCAGGAGGTCCCATGAGGTCCCCGTGGTCCCACCACTCGTCTCCTGGACGAGTTTCGTCTCCACTTGGACATCGACTCAAGTCCCTGAGTGTGACCACCCAGCCCCATCCCTCACCCACCCAGGGCTTCATCCACCAAACCCATGGCTCTCCAACTCAGAGACAAGGATGTCATGTCAGTGTCAAATGCCTTGCACAAGTCCTGGTAGATGTCATCAGCTGCACATCAGTCAGCTGCTTACCATTAAGCTTCTTTATTTACTCTACATTTAGTATTAGTTCACTATTTGGTCTTCTCCCTCTATGAAATTAGTTGGACTAGATTATTGTCCATGAGGTTTTAAGGGAAAAAGCATAACTAAATTGTAGGGCACCTGAACATTATTAACCAGTGGCTAGTTTTAAAATAAAACCTCCTTGGTAGTTTGTACAATACTAAAGCTTGGTTTAAACCCCAGGACTTCAACTCATTGTAGAATATTTTAGTGGTAAATAAATACCCACCCAGCTTTGCCAGCCTTGTATCTTCCCCCTGTCAAACAGCTTTCCAGTCTGTACTGGTAAGACTCCCTTTTCTCAGGAAGTTGTACTAATAATTTTCCAAAAATATTAGCAGGGGATCCATAGCAACTGTTGATGCAACTCAAATTCGTTAAGAGCGATCCTAGCAACCTTCTGTTAAGAATACTGTATACAGCCTCCTCCACTTAGCAAAATCCCACAATATGGCAAGAAAAATTTGTGTGTCTAAGAATAGCTACCTTACCACATTTTTCAAAATGACTGAGCCGTAATGATTTAAATCCTCCCTATCACATTTTCAGCAAGATGTGCCTCTACAACACTATATCAATGTGTTCTGTTCAGAGTTTTGACTCTTTCTCCTTTTTAAAATCACACTATTAACATCCCTGACATTTTAGAAATAATGTTTATTGATTTTTCTGTTAACACTGCTATAAATTAAGTGATGTAATGGACAGGATTATTGAGGTACTATAAAGAATGTGTCCTCCAGATTCCTAACTCCCGGTTTAAAAAGACTTTGGATTAACTCAAAAATGGGTGCAGTTCTGATTTCCATAGTTTGGGTTTGCTTGAATACTTCTGATATAATAGAAAGGATATATTAAAACTACCTGCTAAGTATCAAGTGATACTTACTTACAAGAAAAACACCTTGTTTAGATGAAACTGAGAAATGAATGATTGAGAAAAACCAGATGCAAAATTCCTGATCACTCACTATTCAGAAACATGGGATACAGTCAGTATCAGAATGGTTTGAATTCCTTTATCTGCAGCAACAGTAAATGACTAAACCAGGAAAATACTCATTTATTGCTGGCAAATCCAAGGTGTCACATACGAAATGTGTCCCCTCCCATGGCTGGGAGCACTTTGGTAGCAGAAGTAATTGCATCTGAACATCGTTGGTGAAAAAAGAGGGGAGCCTTGTATGGACATACATACTCCACAGCTTCCAGAATCCTTTGGAAGTCTGACTCACAGATTAATTTTTAAGACTATTTCTGCAGGATCTTCAAGTCATCAAGTTTTGTTCTTGTTTTATGGGGTAGTTTTTCAACCCCTGTGCCTCCTGTAATAATGCAATTCGATTTCTATCCTTGGATGTTTGATTTTACATTCCATCATCACTAAGCATTGATTAAGCCTTAGCACATATACTTGATTGTGTTTACGACTTTGTTTCCTCAAGGGAAGGTCAGGCTTTATGACAACATCACTCTGTTAAAACCAAAATTGTTGGTGATGCTACTGACTGTGATCAGCTTCATCCATCATTTTACAAAACTCTTGTGCTAGTTTGGTTCCACACTGAAAAAAAATAATGGAAGGCATGGATTAGCAGAAGTAACAAGAATCAAAAATGGACTTGGGCACCTGTGTTCATAGAATTAATTACATTAATGCTCAGCTTCATCATAGTCTTAGAAACACATTTGTCAGTGTTGTCCCTCCCCCTGTTGAAGTCCTTCTGCTTTGTCTACACTTTTATAAATATCCATCAGGGCAAAAAAATTATGAAGAATCAGTAGAGTCTTTACTCTTTTTTTTTTTCAATCCCTTATTCCACTATTATTGAATTTCAGAAGGTGCCTGAAACATCAATGGGTCTCAGTTTACCTCCTAATAGGTGACTGTATCCATCAATGCAGCATCATTCCACATTCTGTGGAAAATATGTGGATGTGAAGGCTAAACCAGTGTCCTGGATCTTGATGAAGGCACTTCAAAACAGATGTAGAGCCCTCAACCACAGCAGGATGAAAATCCATGCCCTGACAATGCCTATCCCACACCCATCCTAACAAAAAAAGCCTTTCAGTTTTGCATTTCCAGCTCCACAGAGAGGACCCAACCAAGGCCACATAGCCTGAAGTTCTGGCTATAATCACAGAATCTCTGCTGCTTCACAAGTCCCACTCGTCTTCAGAGAGGTTTCCAAAATGATAAAAGGTCAAATGCAGCCTCTACAGATTAACTCAGTAATAGTTATCCTTTTTTTTCCTTTAAATTCCTGGTTCTTACACCATGCAATACCACGTGACAAAGTATGTTCACCTTCATATTTGGGAAGATTTCTCCCCATTTGTCTCATTTCTGCTCTCCCTTCTCTGGTTTTTTTTAACCTTTTTTTCCTATTCTTGTGAGGTTTTATGCTCTCAATTTGCCTCACCATTTAGCATTTGACCATGGCACTTTTCAGCTGCTGCCTTCTTAACTGGGACATTACACCTGCTATTTATTACATTTATTACACGTGGAAGGCCCAATACGTTTGAGCTGTTTAGGCAGTGCTACTATGTATTTGTGTATAACCAATATCTTATAAATGACTAATATAAATATTATACATTATACATATAATATATGTTTATATGGTATTTAAATTACTCATATAAATAAATAGCTAAAAAGCACTCAGCAAGTTACAATTCAGGAGATAGGACTGCAATATCTGTAACTCCACTTCTGAATCCTCCTAAAAAGAAGCTGAAAATCACAGTTGGCAACATTTCTGGAAGGCAACAGTAATCCATAAATACTCCTTAATTTTCCTGTCATTGCAGAATTAAACCACTTCCAGCTCACACAGATCTTACCAGGTGTGCTAAATTGATGTCATTATAAGTCATCAGGAAATACCCACAGAGACTTGTAGCAACATTTGGAAGTTTTGTTAAACAGCTGTGTGTTCTAATTGATTTGTATTATTTAAAACAGCTAAAGCAAGTTATCGCCGGATGTAGAGAAGGGATGACTGAAGACCCCAGGGAGATTTAACTCACAAGAAAGCCAATCACAGGAACTTCATTTGAGCATTTTAAGATTATTACTAGAGGAAGTGCAATTAAATCATCACCATTTATCAATTATCATTATAAAATACTATGCAACCTTATCATGTTAATTTATTTATGAGAAGGTAACTAGTTGACTTCTGCTTTTTGCAGTAATCTAGTCAGGAAAAATATTCAAGATGCTTTCTCTGGAACTGAGCATAACTTTCCACTTTAATCAAAAGTAACTATAAAAGTCCAAATTTTACCTAAAATTTGAAAATGTCAAATATCTCCGCTCTTTGCAGCTTGTCTCAGTTCCTGAGATGTATTTTATTATAGATGTATTACACCACAGAGGGTATACAACAAAATACAGTTGTATCAGAAATGTGCACAGGTCTGCCACCCTCATTTCATAAAACATGGGGGGAAAGCCCCAAAAAGTCAGTAAGCCTTTCTTTTCCTCGTCTGCCAATCATAGTGCAGATCAGCTCTAGTTAAAAGTTAAGTAACATGCATGGACCCTTGGCAAGCTCAATTTTTCTTCCCAGTGGTGGAATGCTCATAGCATCTAAAATTTGTATCTCTTTTGGATTAAAATCCTAAACCTTTTTACTCTGCTGCTCATGTGTGCTGAGTGCTCAAGCCTCATTTGATGAGTTTGCCCAGTGACTTGCATTATAGGATCTGTGTCCCTGCAGGCAAAGCCTAACCCACATAACAAAATGGGTCAGCAGAAAAGCAGCAAGGCAAGCCAAAACTCCATATTTCAGTTCAGAACCCTGATTCATTTGACAGAGAAAAGCATTTTTTTTCTTGTGGACCTGACTCTTGCTTTGATCTGATGCTTGCAGGCTAGTTGTCATTATCTCCCATCATCTCCTTATTTAACAGAAAGTCACATTTTGCAGCTGTTAACTCCACTAATTTCTCCAAAATGTTCTTCCTGTGTTTGTCACTGCACTCACAATTGGCTGTACCACCTCTGGAGAGTGCCTCAGAATCAGATTCATCATTCCACACATTTTGCCACCCAAAACTCCTGTTTTTGCAGGAATTTCTGTGTATGTATCCCCTCCACACCTCCAGCTATTAGATGCAGGACAGTTTTTACTTTACTGTCCCTTAAGAAGCAAAAATAATCCCCGTGTGGGAGTGACCTGATTTTCCTTTTGGTTTTCACAACTCTGATTTCACACATTACAAACATCCCATTTATGCTTTATTCTCCATAGTGTTGCATTATTTCATTATGTTATTAAAACCCAATTTCCTCGTCTTCATTCACAGACAAGCCAGATAATTAATGCTTCATGTGAAAAGTGTGTATTAAAAGAACCTGCCAGCTCACAACTGGAATTCAGACATGCACAGCAATCACAAGAACACCCATGGCTTGGTAGGTTCTCAGGAAGCTGTTATAAGGTAAATAACAGTCTCTGGCTGAAAACACAAGAATGCTGCTTGTGTTCCCATGGCTGAGCACCATCTACAAACAGGCATCCTGTAATTAAACTGTGTTATTTGAATTAAGGGAGCACCTGTAGGACCCAGTGGATGTTACATCCTTGTCATGCTGCTGTGGCAAGAGACATGAGTGCCTGGAAACAGCTCAAATTAAAAAAAAAAAAAAAAAAAACCAACAGAAATGGAAGGGGAGGGAGAGAGGACACATTGGTATCTTGGTCTGATGGGAAAAGAACTCACACCTGGAGAGTATCAATTCTTTGTCAGATTTGCTAGTGAGACCTGGAGCAAAGGGAAGACACCAGAGCAACCAGCTCAGTGTGAGGTATGTGGCACTATTACATAGTACCAACATATTTTTGGATAGAAAAACAATTTTCCCTTGTTCAATCCTGAAGATTGCATGTCTATTTAAAATTGAAAATTACACACAGTCCTTTTTGGTAATTTGATTACCAGATAATCCACTGATATGTTTTATTTACATAAATAACTCTGCTTTTGTATTTACCCAAATTCACAATTACTCAGAAATTGACTGATTTTTTGAGGACTGGCTTTGGAAAAGTATTTTAAATGTGAGATACTGTCAAAGCAAGCCTTAAATGGTGAACACTTACATATCCTTCAAAATCTAGGACTGAAACTA